>VZTE01001811.1:1692124-1713340 GCA_013397775.1 Eulacestoma nigropectus
CGGCAGCAACACCGGCGCCGGGGCCCCGCCGCGCCGCGCCGCGCTTATATGTGCCGGGCGGCGCCGCCCGCACCGCACCGCACCGCCCCCGCCACCGCCCCCGCCCCGGCCGTGTCCCCGGCCGTGCCCCTCTCAGTGACCCTCCCTTCCCGCTGAGCACCCTCCCGGGGCTGCAAGGGCCACGGTCCGAGCGGTGGGAGGCGAGCGGGCAAGGGAACGGGAAGGGGAGGGAGGGCAGCCCGGGGGCACCCGGGGACGGGGCCAGCCCTTACTCGGGCTCGCTGAAGTCAGCCCGGCGGGAGCCTCTGGCGAGAGGATGCTGCTCCGGCACAGCCCAAGGGATTATTTTCCCCCTTCGAGATGCCTAGGCTGGAAGTAAAGGGCCCCTTGATACCCCGAGGGTGAGAGCCTCGGAATCAGTCATTCCCTGTGATAGTCTTTTGGGCCTTTTCGTCCTTCCCTTTCTCCTAAACATTAAACTAGCAAACTTCCTGGCTGTCTCGCTCTCCCACCTCAGACAGGACTGTTGCAGAGAGCTGCCATGGGATGCCTCACCCTCTGCCCCGCACGCACGTTATCCATTTGGGAAATAAATACACACGTTTAATCTTCCCACCATCACTGTAGTCTGAACTGCTCATAAACGAGCTATTTCAGACAACCACTTTCTCCTTGCTCCAACAGAAGCTGTGCCATGCCCTCTCCTGTTCCCCAGGCACACTGGGGCCTTGGCGATGCAGCCCTGCCTAGAAAAGAGCAGAAGAGGGAAAGTGAACAAAATCAATCTCAAGCTCTACTCAGTAATGGCAGGAAATCCTTCCTAGCCATCAGGGAAGCAGGAGCACGTGTGTTTAAAACAGCCCCCGTGCTGGGTATGAAACAACGGTAAAAATTACATCTTCTTTCCCCCCAAGCATATTTGAGTGGATAGCAAGGGAGCCAGAGCTACAAAGACTCCTCAAATTTGGCTCTGTGGGAGCAGGGAGGGGAATGTTGTTGACAGGGTGCAGTCACCCTTTCTCCCCACAGAGTGCACTGCACCCCAGCCCCTCAAAACCCTCACCCTGAAGCCAGCAAGAGACCTGCCTGACTTGTGGTGTTGTAAGGCTGTGGGGAGGAGGAGAGGAAGACAGATGGGGTGGTTCAAGGAAGAGGGAGAGATGAAGGGAATGATGAGGAGGAAAAGTGGAGGTGGACATGGAGGAGGCTGAGCAGGTAGATGTGAAGAAAGCCCAAGCAACAGGCGTCTGGCCCCGGTGGTGAGGCCAGTGAGCACTCCGGGAGGGTGAGTGCTTGGTGTGCTGGGACAAGTGGGCACTGGTGTGGGACGTAGAGGAAACAGAAGCCTGTGCCCCGTGACATGAAGGGAGGCCACCTGCCTCCAACCTGTCCCTTGCTGACAGTGGCAGGGGATTGCACCCTGCTGCGTCCCCCCCTGCCTGCTGCACGCCCACCCTGGCAGCAGCCAGGCGGGAGTGGATTTGAAAGGAGCTCATGTGGGTGCTGGACCAGCCCGCCCGACCCCACAGTGTGCAGATCAGGGTGGGAGGGGTATCCTTTATCTGCAGCCCCGAGAAAAAAAGTGCCGTACGCTTCTACAAAGCTTCTTGCCAGGGGAAGTGATGCTGTGCTGGGGACTTTGCACTGTCCTGAACATCCAGGTTTTATTACCAAAGGCTGCAAGATCGTGGTGGCAAGGTTTGTACCTCTGGCTGATGCCACTCTGGCAGTGAGGGGGAGGGTGAGCCCCTCTGCACCAGCCCGGCCCCACTCACCCATGCTGGGATGGGGAAGAGTCGGGTATCGCAGCAGGGCAGGGCTCACTGCTCCCATGGTCCCGACCTGTCCCTCAGCAGGGACCACAACTTCTTCCCAGAGACAAAGAGGTGACAAAAATAGATTTTCACAGGGGGTGATGGATGACTCAGGCTGGTGAGTAGCCAGAGCAGCCTCCCTGTCCCATGAATTCAGAGATGCTCAGTGGGCAGCCAGCCCTGCAAGGACTCGGTGCCGAAACCCTGCCCTCCTGTGTGTGACAGGGGGGAGGAAGGCAACATGGGGCTTTGGGGAGCTTTTGGTTCCTGTTTCGAACAGGATTGGTGACAGAAGCTAGATTTAACAAGAGCTCATGGATTCAGCCCAGGGGGACTGGGAGTGAGCAATTAAGGGATTTTCTTCCATCTAATTAACACCCAAATGGTGTCTGGGGCTAGCAGCTGTCCCCAAGGGGTGGCTGCAGGCAGGGCAAGGCGGGACAAGGGGCCACCCTGCTGTGCCCTTTGGGTGAGAGGGACATTTTGGATGGACTGCTGGCTTGAGGGGAAGGGCACCCACTGCTCCAAGGCTGCCCTGCATCCAACCCTCCCCACAGGAACTAGGCAGCTCCATCCCGGCCAGCACGAAACCCTGGCCCATTCACGATGCTGAGGCCAGCATGGTAGTGGGGTGAGGGAAGGGAAGAAACCTTTTCCCAGGGGAGGGTAAGCTGATGCCTCTGAGGTGGGGGATGCCCTCCTCCCGGGTTATCACCCAGCGCAGGAGCATCCCCAGGGCCATCGTAAGGAGGTGAAAGGGCTCCTTTGCCACTGCCCCTCCACGGACTCAGCTCCACCATCTCCTTAGACCAGGAGCCTTCGGTCCATGTTGCCTGGGGATCTGCAGGTTCTACATAGCGTGAAAATCCTGGCTTCTTTCATTTCCAGGCTTCTCAGTCCTGCAGATGTGACTTGCATCACCTTGCCCTGGTTACTGGGTCTGCCTGCACCAGTGTGCTAGTGCAGGACCTCATTGGATGTGTCCAGTCAGGCTGGGGTCTGTCTCTCCAGCCTTCCTCCTGCTCCAGAAAGGATGGGTGAGCGTTGGCTTCATTTGGTGTTCTCAAATCCAGCTGAAAGCCTACTGGCTTCTGAGCAAAACCAGGATGCAAGGACAAGAGAGGAGGGAGTGCTGGCCTTGCGAGTGTTTCGGCACACAGCGGAGGCAAGGTGAGCCTGATGGCATGACAGGAATGACACCTTGGCTGTGCTGGCTTTGGTGGGCAGCATTCCCTGCTGCCAGCCACATCACTACCGGAGCAGGCTCTGCTGTGACTTTCCAAAACTCAGACACTGCACAAGTATCTCAAGGCAGCAACTCTCTCCAAGGAACGCCCAGCTCAGCCCAATCTCTCCCCTCAAGGTGAGACCACACCACACACTCCTGAAGGGCAGCCCTGAGGGTGTTTTAGTTGGAGCTGTGCCCAGACACTGCCCATTCCCAGCACTGCTGTCTTCCTGCCCTTCTCTCCTGCCTGCCTGAAGGGCATCTCTGTCCAAAATCCCACGCACTTCCCCCCCGGAAGTTTGGCTGAGCCTTTTCATGCAGCTGCTACGGGCTAGAGAGTGATGGAGTGAATCTGGGGCTTCAATTACACACAGGGAGAGGATTTTTCACCATATTTCTTAGATTAGCTTGTCAAAAAGTGCACTTAAGCACTTGTTCTGGAGTTGGGAAAAGCCTAAAGCATTTTTCAGCCACCCAGTGCTAGGCTGTACTCTGATCTAATTTCATTCTTAAAAGAAAAGGATGTGGGAGACCCATGGGAGATTCTCCAAAGTACTTGGGAAGAGGGTGTTCAGGTTCCACTTGCTACAGCTTGGCCTTCCCAAGTGCTCCCTCTTCCCTTAACATTCCTTGTCTTTTGTCAGAGCTTCTCTGTGTCCAGAAAAGTCCAAAGACCAAACCAGGACTGATCCATGGTGCCCAAGAAGGTACCAGGTGCCTGTGTTTGACTGCAGAGCTGATCCGTGCTGGCTCAGGGCATTTCCGTAGCCCTGCTCCCAAGCTCCATGAGTCACAGCCTGGCTGAGGAAAACAACAACAGGTTTTGGAATGTAACAATTTATTGGGGTTAATTTTTTGTTTTAATTTTTAACTCCCCATTTCTGGCATTGATACAATATTCAAGAGCAGCAGAAAGAACAAAATGTACAAGAATACAAGAGTAATTAGCACAACCCCCACCCCCAAACCTGGAGCAAACCAGTTTCTTGCGGGAAGCACCAAGGGAAGGGGTGATTCAATCACCCCTCCAGTGGCTCCGCCTCCCACCCATCCACTCTAGACAGAGTTTAGCCAGCTGGGAACTGGATTAAAAAACAAAACAAAACTGAACAAACACTATATTTAAAATGAAAATTGCAAGACAAAAAATAATATATAGATATACAATTCATCCGTGCACAATCCTTAAATGCATTTTTTTTAAAATAAAAAAAATTACAAGATACATATTTAGGTTTATTTTAAATTAAAAAAAATTACCACCTTCACTCTGTATGCCAAGTGAGGGGAAATGAAGAGACAGATGGGTTGCACCAGAACTATCAGCACTCTTAGAGTTAGGGCTGACCTTCTCCAAGAGAAAGGATAGGGCTCTGATGCTGCCAAAGCTCAAGCACAGGCAGAATCTGAAGCACCCAAGTACCACAGAACCCAGTGGGGTCACTCACCTGCTCCAAGTTCAGTGTTTGCAGGAATCTGCAGCATTTGAGCCTAAGCTTGGCACAGGGGAAGGTGAAAGGAAGGAACAGATGAAGCAGGCCCCTGTCCTCCACCACCAGCAGACAACTTTCTATGCCAAAAGAAAACAAACAGGGGGAAAAAAAATCCCGAAGCAGAGAGTATCCTCTATTCTTAGGGAGTGTACAAGGCTTAATGGCACAGGGGAGAAGAGGAAGGAGGACAGCACACTAAGTTGATTTGCCTGGGGGAGGTGCAGGCATGACAACTCTTTTCTAAAAAAAGTCATCACAACGATTAATTTTTTTGTTCTGTTTGAGAACTTGACCTAAGATTCTGCCCCTGCTTTGCAGCTGGGGGCTGGAAGCAGCAGGCTCCCTCCAGGGCAGCTGAGGAGCAACCTACCTGTGCAAGAGCACCCACCTGCTGCTCTGCCCAGAGGGAAACCCTCAGCATCCCAAGAGAGCAGGGGCCAGCTGGGGGCTGCTTGGGAGCATGGAAAAGTCCCTACAAGGCCCTGAAACCCCATCAAGTGCTTTGACCCACCCAGCCGTGTTCCAGAGATTTAGTGTGAGTTCTAAGTGCTCAGCTGAACAAGGAACGAAGTAAAGAACCAGGGCCCTGCAATGGGAATTAAGACTTTGCCTGCATGTCCCACCATGCCCCTTTCCTCCCAGCAGACACGTTATCTGAACTGTTGCAGAAGCTGGCATCACTCTGACTGCATCTTGTTGCAGTTGTCACCTGCTTCCCTGTGCCACAGCACACTGCTTGCTGCCTACCTCCCAGCTCCACTCAGCCCAAGGGCACAGAGGGCATCCTGCTCCTGCATCCCAGTGCCACCTGCCAGTGACTGGAGGGGGTGGGGTCCAAGCACAGAGCTCACCTGGGGTGGGAGGACCCTCACCCCAAGGACTGTGCTTCTGGATGGTCCTGGAGTCATTTTGTTTCCCACCACAGAGAAGCTGGAATGGACAGAAGAGCTGCTAGAGGCAGCCAACCACCACAAGAAGGGCAACTGACTATATCTCCCTTCACTCCTGAAGGAGAAATTTAGAGAAGGGAAGAAAGAAGAACTCAGGGCCCTGCTGCATTGCTTACAGATGAGGCAGGTGGGACACAGGGCACCTCAGAATGCACCACATAAAACATGGGAGAAGCTCCTGGTGCCAAGACTGACCCTGCACAGACAAGGGTGCAAATACCTCCAACCACATCAGTCTGACACAGGGCAACAGCACAATGTGAGAGGAGCAGAGGACAGGAAGGCAAAGGTGAGGATGGAGACAGAATCCAGTATCTCCTGCCATCTACACCCCCAAAAAGAAATCACACACACTGCACTCTTGGAAGGATCTCAAAAATAGAAGTAAAAAAAGAAAATAAAGACACTTATTTTCTCAACCTCAAAGCATTGGTGAAATGAAGATACTTCCTGGAGTTACCTGGGGAAGGAAGCACAGACAGGGAGCAGGGGATTTCTGAAGCAACATTGAGCACTCCATCTCTGTGCAAATGCCTTGAGAGTTGGGCTGCCAGCACGCTCAGCAGGATGGTCCCCTCCACCCCCATCCCCTTGGCATGAGGGAGACAGAGGCACAGGGCAGTGACACAGCTGGCAGAAAAGCCATGGCAAGCCAAGAAGTAACAGAAATCAGGAGGCACCGAATCCCCGACCCTAAATTAACCCTCTACAGCAGATCGCCTTCAGAGCGGAGATCAGAGAGGCTGCACACAGGGTGGTAGGGAAAAAGGGGGAGAGGTTTTTTATATTCATATATTTATATATAAGAAGTAAATAAGATCCCAGCTCTTGCGTGATTATTGGGCAATTGAAAAATGCAGCAAAAGCAAGCGACATTGGAGTAAAAGGATGTGCCAAGCAAGGAGGAAGAAGTCTTGTCAAAAGGTGGGGACAGAAGCAAAAGGGAAAATAAGCACTTAGCCAAACACACGCTCCAGGTTTGTTACACTTCCCTGGGAAGAAGGACTTGCTCCTGAGCAGCCCCACTAATGCCACAGCCTGGGGTGGGCAGAAGTGTGGGGAACTTGGGACACCATCCTTCAAGCATGGCAACCTCTTTCTGCCAGGAAGTCCCCAGGAAGGTGATAATCTCCAAATGCTGGGAGCTGCTGAAGCCTCCTCTACAAAGAAGGGCTGGAGAAGGGAGTGATATCCCTAGGAAGACTCAGCTCAGAGACAGCTCCTACCTGGTAAAAAGCATGATTGTGGTTGTAATTTTTTTTCCTTTTTTTTTTTTGTTTTTTTTTTTCTGTTTATTTCACAAAATCTCCCTGGGAACTTCAGTAAGGGGAGACATAGAGAAATGTTCCCTTTCTCTTTTGAAAACAGAATTTAAGCAGTGGCTCACCACACTATTTCTGTTTTTCATCCCCAAAGGAGCTTGTATCTCATTAGCTTCATGCCCCCCAGTCCCATGCTGCTCACTGAGAAGCGAGCACGAGACAGGAGATTTCTGTTCCAAGTTGAAAGCCATGGGAAGCACCAACAGAGTTTGATGGGCAGAGAGAGAAGGCTATGGGAGGCATTGAGACATCAGCCATCTGCCACTGCAAAGCCACTGTGAAGGGCACCAGAGAAGTCCAGACAAGAAAAGCTGTTCAAGCATCCCTGCCTGCCATCTTCTGTTCAGACACCAACATCTGGTGGTTTCCCTCTTCCCTGCAGTCACTCCCACGCACCAGATGAACACCAGCAGAGACATCTTGGACGGGGAAGCCAGCACACAAGAGCTGCCTCCTCGCTCTGAAGAACGTTCAGGCAACTCTTCCCCACCACCCCGAAGGAAGCTGGAGCAGAAGGCCACCCTACTTGAGCACAGTCCTGTCAGGGTGTTCCTCTCCCCTCTCCACCCTAAAAACTTCCAGCATTTGCTGGCCTCAAGAAGAGGGTGCACGTCCCTCAGCAACATGATCAGAGCACACAAGGCAGCTCTCTCATCTGCCTCTAAAGACTTGGCCACTGTCGGAGAAGGGGTGCTGGAATATATACCAAGGGGACTCAGTTCTGTCCTGATGTGGTGAATTCTATAGAGAAAAATGTCACTCCCCACCTGATATTGGAAGAAGTTAAGAAACCCTACGGAGGGGAGGCATATCTGCTTCCCAGGAAATAAGCCCACCATGATTAATTCTGCTTGGATACAGGGGATGGAAAAGAGAAGAGACAGCAACTTGGCAGGAAAGGTACATGCCAACCCCAAACGTTAGCAGCTTGCTGTGCATGCGAAGTAAGTCAACTGTTTCCATGTTGATGGCCCAATCCACATTCTGGCAGAACGTGACTGGCCATCTCTGAGGGCTGCTCAGCCAGAAAACCACTTGGAGACTCCACCTTAGCTCACAGGAGAGGGATGGGAGGGAAGGGAACTCACTCCAACACTTGGGAGGCAAGGATGGGAAAGGTTTGTAGACAGGGTTCCTCCAAAATGCAACTTGCCTTTTCAGCTCAGAGATCGCTGCTTAGTCCTAGAATGCCTTTCCCTCCAGTTCAAGCAAGCCAAACACCATCCCAGACACACATGCTTCGATACTACAAAATACTCTTTTCTCTAAGGACCATCTAATACCACTACAGTTTGTGCAATCACTGCATTTATTATTCATTTTTAAACTCTCTCTCGCTCTCTCCCCGTAGAAATTTTTTTTAAAACTTTTCTTTTTTTATGCAAAACTAATCATTTCACTTTTTCCACTCCATCATAAAATCTCCTCTAAAAACACGACGACGAGAACAAACATGGCACAGACACAGAGAATATTTCCCTGTTTTTGTTGATTTTTTTTCTAAGGGTTATGGGGAAAGGAAGGGGATACTTTCAAATAAACTCCTCCCTCAATTCCATGCCCATTTTAAAAGTCATGGATGAATCTTCTTTCCTACCTCCATTAAGGAGCAAGGGCAAAAATTCAGAAGGAGGAGCGTAGCCCACGTGAATACGAAGGTAGGTTAGTCAGCCTCAAGTGTCTTGTCCACCTGAAGGAACTTGAGACGACTGCTGCATTCAAGTTAGCAAACCTCTAACTCAAAACAGCACGGGATCCTCATTTCGGATCCAGAGGTTCAGGGTTTGGTTCCCACCTGGTGACCCATCCAGGGAGGGATTTGTCACACAAGCAGGTGAGCTGTGTCTGCAAGCCGGATCATACTCCTTTCCTCCTCCACAAAGAGGATCTACTGCACGAGTTTCTCTGCTGCAACAAGTCCCCTCATCTCCTCACCGCAGGAAGAAGGTCCTTGCGGAGCATCCCTACACCAACCCACTGTTTTGCTCTTCACAGACAGTTCCCTTGCTTGCCACTCTGGAGAAAGGCAAAACCCCTTCAATTAAACAATTCCTGCCCCTTGCCCCCAAAGAACACCATACAAGAGACACTGGGGAAAAGAATTCTGCCAAGCAACACATCTTGGCCAAAACACAGCAAGAGTTTCCTAATAAAGTTCCCTTTTATCTCCCACTTAAACGCTTCAACATTTTTTTCAGAACTTTGATACCACAAAACAAATCACATCACCACATACACACCAAACAGTAACTTAACAACCTAAAGTGACTGGCCAGTTTGCATCCACCCGCAAAGCAGCTCCTCTTATCTCACAGCCACAGATTAGTTCTTATTCAGAAGGGGGAGGAAAAAAGAGAAGAATCTCCTCACTATTTTCCTAAGAAATAGCTTTTCCCTATGCCTACAAACTGCTCATCTTTGAAGCTGCAGTCAAATGGATAGGCTATGCTAACATAAGGGATCCCTGGGTGTGCCAGGCACAGGAAAGATGCGCAAAAAAACCCCAAACAAAAAAAAACCACCCACAAAAAATACAAGCAGGTATTAATACAGACACGCACACAAGTCCAACAAGTTATAGAAAGCCTTAGCTTGGTGAATGGATCAGGGAAGTCTCTTTCTCCCTGCCCCTAGCTTCAGCTGTGAATGAAAGCACATCCCCGAAGAGTCCACTAAGCTCTTTAACCAAGGAAAGAAAAAGAAAGAGGTGTACCAAGGGTGGTGCTAACAGCACCTGGAATTCCCCTCAGACTGTCTGCACAGACACCCAACCACAACTGGTGTGAATTCACCGTTTCCCACAACTTGGAATGCCACCCACTGCAAGGCAAGGTTTGTGGGGAGGGCAGCAAAGATTTTATTACACCAACCCAGGCGCTGGAGGTAGGGAATAGACAAGCTCTGGGCACGAAAGCCCTAATTAAGGTCAGAAGCCGGTCTATCACTCTACCACCCTGACAATGTCCCTTGGGCAGACAAATATTACTTCCCTCCCACAAATTGCCTCCCTTCTATCCTCAGATCACTGCAACCACAAAATCACTACCGCAGGAGAGCACTCCTCAGAGTCAGCAGCTCCTGAACATACTTGTGTGAAAGCACCAGAGGGGCCAATTCCACTTGTGTTCACCCGCCCAGGGCGGGTTTGTAAGTAAATGAGCCCTGGCATGAGGAATTTTTTCCACCCTTTTCACCTCTGCAGCATGTTTTGTAGAAGTGACACCCCTCTGCCCCATCCAGGGACGGGGACGAGAGGATGAGGCTCTCCCACCAGTTGATCAGCACCTCTTTTCCTTGCCTCTACAGGCTCAGTCCTGTGCGAGTAGAGGAAGAAAGGAGAGCAAAGGAACGGCTTCTCACCATGAAGCTTAGGACCCACACAGAAACAGAGCAAGCCAGAAATGGCAGGCAAAAAATAGAGCTTATTTTGGATGTGAACAAAGCTGGTCAGGGAAAGAGGGAGCTGTGGATAAAGAACAGCAAGCTGTGGTCTTGCTCCCTCCTACTTGCTAGGGATGAAGAGAAGGAATTTCTAGATCAGCTCACAGGAGCCTTAGGGGAAGAGATCCAGCGCACACGCATACGATGTGAGAGAGACAGCTATTTCTTATGAGCACCTTTGATTGACAGTTGTAAGGGCTGTTTCAGATGCTGAAAAGACAGAGGGGAAACCTCTTCCAGGCCACCCACCACAGGGAGGGGAGAGCAGGAGAGGCAAAAGCAAGCAGGAAGAACAAACGACTTGCCTTAGCATCCATCCCTCCTTCCTTTGGAAGGAGCAAGTGGAAGCAAAGACAGCCGGGGGAAGCTTACGCACAAGGCGGGAGACCAGCCTCATGCGGCTGGGGCATTATCTTCCCACACACTGGGATGAATGCACAGCCCATTCCCGCTTCCACCATGGAAAGACCAGGGAAAGGCATTTCATGTCCCTCTCCCCCAAGCAAGTGCAAGTGATGAACACCAGGAGGAAGATCTGGGCTGGAAGCAGACTCCTCTTTTCTTCCCTTTCTCCTGCAGATCTGAACAGGTTGGAAGATGCAGAAGAGGAGGGATCAGGGCACCTGAAAGTGCCCATACAACTGCCAAGGTAGCACCAATAGTCAAAGGAAAGGGGAAGCCAATATGGGGCATAGGCTGCATGGGGCACCCCCCACCACCCCAGCTTTGTCTCAAGCACCTTCCAGGCATGACATTTCACCTGTCCTTCTCCCCCTCACTCTGGGGGCATCTGGATCAGCAACTGCCACAAGGACAGTAGAGGAGAGGGCAGATCCAGGCCACAGGCCAAGAGGGGAAGGATGGCAGGATGGTAGTCATGGCAAGGGGGAAACATAAGAATGGAAGAGTCTGCATGCACATTTGTGGGAAAAGGTCTGGAGGACATGGGCAAGGGCTCCAATCCTCTTACATCCTCCCCTCAAGGGTTTGGAGCTCCTCTTCAGTTTTTCTCAAAGATGGAAGGGGAATGAGGAAGAGCAGCACCTTCCTCACCACCTGCACAGGCACACAGACACATGCTCACTCATCCCTCAGCCCCAAAGGCTCCACCACCCGTTGGACAACACCACATTCAAGGACAAACAACCACTCCCCAGTCCCACCACAACCCTCCCTGCCTCCTCCTAGCAGTACCGACACCCAGGAACAGTGGGTGCTCCCACACCCCCACTGACACACTCCAGCCTCCAGGCAATAGGAAGTGGGCAGGAGGAAAGGAGGAGGAAGGGTGGCAGTGAGGGAAGAGGGACAGCCAAGGGGAGAAGGAGAGAACTAAGGACAGCCATTCGCACCACGACTTCTCTCAGGTAGAGCTCCCCCCACACCCCTGGAGCAGGTGGACCTGGCTGCTCACTTGCTGCCTCCTCCACCACCACCTGCCGCCACCTTCTCAAAATCCTCTGCATTGCAGAACTCCTTGATGGTTACAGTGAGGAGGTTGCTGGTGACATCTGTGACCACCACATTAGAGCAAGGGGACATCTCAGGACGCCAGTCGCCAGCCTCCTGCTCCGGGTCAGAAGAGGAGAGGGACAAGGAGGGCGTCTGCCCCCCACTGCACCCTCCCGAGGGAGAACGCTTGCTGGTGGCAGCCGACTCAGGTGGGATTGAGAGGTCGAGGACCTCCGACTCACGCCAGTCGGGGATGGCTGGGCTGAGGGTCTCGGGGAGCAGCTTCGGAGGGGAATCATCTGGATCAGAGGAGGAGTGGGGAGCAGGTGATGGGCAGCCAGAGGAGCTGGAGCTGGGGGCATCATAGGGGGTGGAGCCCATAATGAGCCCACAGGAGGCTGCCTGGGAGCCTTCGGCCTCCCCCTTGCCCTCCAGAGAGGGGGTAGGTGCAGCAGACGGCTTATTGTAGAGAGAAAAGGTGCCAAACTTCATGTGGCGGATCTGGGTGCGGAGGACGCTCTCGCTGAACTTTTTGCTCTTGCCAATGACACGGTTTCGGGACGGGATCTTGGGCCGAGCCAGGCCCCCGGCCCCATTGGCTGGCTTCCCACCTTTGTCAATGACTTTGAGGTTGAGGATGATGCGGCTGCGCTTGGGCTCGCGGGGTTTCACCTTACGGTTGATGATGCGGACGGTCTCCGAGAAGGGTGAGACAGGAGGACGAATGCCAGCCCCACCGCCCATGCTCCCGCCATTCTGGGGGTCTGGACGGGGCAGGGGGCGCCGGGACATGCGGTGGCATCGCCGGATATCTTTCTTGAGCCGGTGCACCGCGGCGCTGGAGTGGAGTTTGGGAGAGGAGGTACTAGAACCAGGCTTGACAGAAAAGTGTACATCCCCAATGTGGAGGGCCTCCGCTTGGGCCCGAGCCTGCGGTGGTGGGGAGAAAGAAAACAAACAGGGTCAGAGAGGCAGCCAAGGTGCAGCCAGATCTCAAATCGGGCACTGCTCACTTCAGGACAAGCACTCACCGGCAGTACCATGACACTTTTATCCCCAACATCAATGACAAGCACAGGTACACACCTACAG
The DNA here is from genome assembly GCA_013397775.1 of Eulacestoma nigropectus. NCBI lineage: Eukaryota > Metazoa > Chordata > Aves > Passeriformes > Eulacestoma > Eulacestoma nigropectus. The sequence goes on from VZTE01001811.1 coordinate 1,704,917, forward strand.
ATTATTGACAGCTCCAGCACAGCCCCCAGACAGGCATAGGACACTGTCTATATCATATTTGGGCAGCTAATGTCTCCCTAGGCTGTGCCCCTGTTGACACATGCTTTCCCCAGGGAGAAGCTGCTACTTCCCAGACATGCTTCAGAGTTACAGTTAATGGTCTCCAAAGCCCCCCTTGGTCACCATCAGTCAATGTGCACAACCCTCCACTGTCAGCAAAAGAAGCCAGCATCATCCTAGGCACTTGGGGCTGTCAGTGCTGAGACAGCACCCAGAATTACATAGGGATTGTACCAGGTCCTCTACAAAATGAGCACAAGATGAGGGGGAAGAGGCAGAGTAATGCGTAATGAGAATCACCTCTGAAAAGCATGGTAGAAGGGGGTCTTGAGGAACACAGACGGAGGTTGGTGAGAATGGTCTGATGGAGCTGTCTTTGCAACACACAAGAAATTTGGAGATCTGATTTTTAACTAGGGTCAAAAGCAAGTCGTTCATCCTTACTGTGCTGTGGGAGCAAGGTCCAGTGTTTAAAGCCAGAGATGAGGCCAGCTGGAATTGAAGTAAAATTTAACTGCACCTCCAAAGAAAAGACTGACTTGTCCTTTTGACACCACACTTGTTTGAAACCTAGCACTGGACCAGAGCAGGAATAGCACCTGTTCAACTGCTCTGTGCCAGCCCTCCCCAGGAGCCAGGCCAGGGGAACAATATTTTTAAGCTCTTCTGGTGCCAAAACCTGCCCTGGTTCATGCACCAGAGAGAGGAACATTTTCTGGCAGCAGGAACAACAGTTTCATTGGTAAGCTGGTGCTGTATGACCTGTGGATATGGAAACCCAGAGTGTATTCTTACATCAGATCTCATCAGAGCACTGTTGCTCGTACAGCTCATGCTTCCACCTGCACTCCGGTACTTCCTCAAATGAACCCACTTCCACATTCCCTCTCAGCAGTGGTGACAGGTCGAAGTCACACAGGCCTGGAGGGGACAGGCGAGCCCCTGCCCCGTGATTGCCCATCCAGCGAGGAGCTTCCCCCACCTCGTGGGCACAGCAAGAACTGCAGTGCTAGAAGACGACAGCTGCTTTTCCTCCCCAACTTTTCCATCCCGTTGCCCCTTGCACACGCCAAGATCGGGATGGCTTCTTGCCAGCTAAGAGCTTAGCACTCAACTCCATCTCCTTTGTCACCCTGCAGGCTGTGCCTCCTACCAGAGAAATGCCTGGGGAAAAAAATGTGCGTGTAAAGGCAGGGATCTAACAGATCTAAGCGAGGGGCCCAGCCAGCCCCTGCACAAAAAGCTCAGAGTCCTGGTCCTACAGCTTCAGAGCTTTGCTGTTACTCATAGCCCCTCTTCTCCCACAGATACCCATGGGAACTGCAGAAGATCCCAAATGAGCAGAGAATGGAGACGTGAAGACATTTTGTTCCTCTCTGACTAACACTGGATGATCACAGCCTTCAGTACTACTTGTATCCTGGCTTTAAAAGGACTGCAAAAATGAGGCCTCCTTCTCTGACTGTACAAGAAAACACAGACTGAAGGCTCATCCTGACTGGAGACCTGGACTCTGTGTTAGCTGACTGACAAAGAAACAGAGACACGTTAGCACAACCCCAAGGCAGGCACAGACACTCTGCACATTAACTAATAGGGCTGTTTCCACCTAGCTAAAGGGAAGTGGTCCTAGCACATACAAAAACCCCAACACATCATGCTGTGCAGAAAGCATCCCAATGTCCATCTAGGTTCTCTTTTCTCAGCCTCAAGTGTTACTCCATGCCCCAAACTGTTGAGAAAATAAGACACAGTTCCTGTCACAGGCATCATACAGGCCTGAACACAGTAACACCACCAGATGAACTCCCTGCACCACACATCAACTCTCCCCACCCCATCTCATCAATACACAATTTGGAGACACTGCAGACCCTGTCAGGAGGTCACAGGCACAGGCAAATGCACATCTAGGGCTGTGCTTGCTCCATCTCTTCACAGGTCCCTCTGAAGCAGATGGCAGACACAAGGACAAGCTACAGTTTGCTTTCTGATATTACATACCAGCACAGCCTGAATTAACAAATTTATTCCTTTTTATCCCCTTCCCCATCATAGCCGGCCCTTCCAGCGTTGCTGCTCTTGTGCTTTGGGTTTCTCACCAACTTACCACTGCCGAGCCAAGAGCAAAATGCAACACAGTGTCCCATTCCAAAATACAAGACAGGGGAGCCAGGCAGAGGGTACAGACAGATGCATCAATGAAAATCCTTCTACAGCTTCAGTGGATAGACACAGGTGTCCTTCAGGGCCTCTCCTGTTACCAGCACTACACATCTTTCAGATTAATTGCCTACCCTGTAATCATGCCTTGGAGTGAGTTCTGCCCCCTCTGTGCCATTCTGCTCCAAGTCAAATCTAATTGCCGCCTTTCACCAACACCGCCTCCATCACCCAGGAGAGAAAGAAGGCAGCTTCCCACAAGTGTGGGGGAAGCAGTCACAAACACCCTCAGTTTCCTTATACACCCCAAAATTCCTGAGCAAAGCTTCCCATCAGCCACATTAAAGTGATAATGATGGCATGGTCACTACCTGGCCACTTCCACAGCCCTGCTGATTTTACTTTCTCTGCCTGTACACATTAATCAGCTCCTGTCCTGTTTTGACAGAGACCTGTCTTGGTTTTGTGCTTGCACAGCAGCTAGTGCAGAGCCCTGGTACATGGCCTGGACTCTTCCGGTGTGCCAGAACCACTAGGTCTCATTTACGTGCTATGTGTCTGCGTTTCCAGTTACTTCTGGGGCACTTTCTCAAGGCTGAAGCTGTTTCTAACTCATGTTTCAGCTATCTGCCTTTATTAAATTCCAGCTTCAGTAGTCTCCAGGTAGTCTACATGCAGCATCGATATTTTGGTCAGATTATTAAGAGAGGGTAAGTTAGGGCCCAAGAGCCCTCCCCTGCTGCTACACTGCTATCCCCAGTGACGAGCTTCAATACAAGTTCCATTATGCAAATATTCAGCTTACCTTGAGATTGTTTTTCCAGGTAAGGTTTCAAGAAAAATCGTATCAGATGCTTTATCTAAGACCAGCCCCTAGAGCTTTCTCACTTGGGAAGCTCAGTATTCCTACCACAGGATCAGGTTTATTCAGGCATCACCTATATGAACTCGTCCCTTTACTGCAGAGGACAGCACAGAGGCTCTCCTTCCTCGGTTTCCAACTTTAGTTTAAGTAACTTGTTACTTTTGGTTTGGAGAAGACTTAGCATTCAGTTTTATCTGTTGGAAATGCACTTCTCCCTGCTACAGATCCGTTTCTTGGTCACACTCACACGCCATATGAGGATAAGGTCTTTGAAAAACAAACCCACTGAACCCTTTCAGCTGTGTCACCACAGTTTTCTACTTGGCTCACAAGTTTTCCAAATGGCAACTACCTCTCTGGGTTTTGCTGCTTTCACCCGCAGGATGTACTCACTGCTGAAGAGGTACTCAGCATGTATACGAAGTAATTCACTTTCTGCTTACAGCTCAGCCTACATCAGGATGCAGCTTCTGGAGGCTTGCTGCAGTGCTCTGTCATGAGAGCAAGCCAATTGCTGGGATTGCTTCCCTTCCCCCTCTTCTCATCTGGGATATGTATCACCTTTATTTATCTTGTATAGCTCTCCCTCACTGCCCCTGGGAACTAGTGTATCTACCCCATTCCCTACTATTTCTGAATAAGTGTCCCTCGAGGCCCAGCAAGCATATTTGTTCATTCATTCCCTTAACGCACTGAAGCACACAAGCACGTACACAGACACGTGCTTAGAAAGGCCTCTCTTACCTGATTTGTATCAAAATCTCTCCGATTTGGAAAAAAACAAACCAAAGACCTTGTAAGGCAATGGATTTCTAGTTAGTTATTTCAAAACCATGCCAATTCCAGTAGTGCTGCTGCATCACAGTAGCGCTACTCTCTCATAAATTACTGGCTCTGCTTTGTCTTTTATTCTCCACCTGCATTCCCACAGTCTTTGCTCCAAACAGCATTTGCAAGAGCTCTTCTTTCCCCTTTTTGGCTGCCATTCTGCCTTTTTATCACCCTCTTTCTTCTGCAGTCTTCCAAGTGACAAGGCAAAAGCAAGCCAGTTCATAGCACAGTTCTCCCAAGCAACACTGCCATAAACTAAAGTTTCCCTCTGGATTGGGAACAAAATACTACAAAAGGGGAATGATCTGTTTTCAAATTACTCAGGGATAATTTACGAACAGGGAGGAGATCAAAAGAAACCAAATTCCAACTCTGGAGTTCAAGAAAGGGCAAAATGACAGAGCACCATGCTGCTCAGCCCCTTCTTCCCCCACTCTCCTATTAAGAATCCCTTTACTCTTGTTCTCCCTTACTTCTTCATTCCCATTAACCTTCTTCACTCCTGTCACCTTAGTATTTATGGCCATCCCGACTAGTGGTCTTTGCCAGCCACCCACTGAGCTTGCAGATCGGGCTCTGTCTCTGAATAGCACTAGCTAGACTTTATTAGATGAGTTGGTGAGGTTTGCATTCCACACAGCGAAGTGCCTAGGGAAAAAAAGCGAAATAAAAAGAGCAAATCGAGCAGGAGAAAAGGAGGAAGATCACTACAGCACGTGCTATGTCTCTTTCTAACCTCACACCAGCATCCATGCTGAACGGCCTGTCCTCAAGGATGACTTCTGCCAGACACCTAAGTAATAAGGTAAGAGCCTTACGTACAGCGCTGCTCATTTCAGACCAAGGACTTCGCTTCCCATCCGCTCAGCACAAGGCTGCAGCACACCAGCAGCCTCCCAAGAATTACAGCCTCCCACCAAGCCTGAGCTCAGCTGTGGGAAAGTTTGCCCCTAGCATGCAAAGGATAAAGACCCATTTCCTGCCCAAAATTTTGCAGTTGGAAGTTTGCAGGGGTCACTTTCAACACCAGCCATCTTGATAGTGATATTACAAAGCCTGGACTGTGATTTGCCTCTGCAGTCTGATCGAAAGGGCAAGTGTTAGACAGCTCTCAGAAACAGGAGCCTGGCTTTCATAGGCAGCAGGTGGTCAAAGATGCAGCTTTTCAAAGCTTTTCCTAAGGCGTGGGCCACTAACCTGCTGGAATGCTTTCTGTAAATCCCCCTGGGTGCCTATCTGCAACTTTTGAGAACTAATCCCAGGATAAACCTAGTCCCAACTGCAAGCTAAAACACCCACACGAGCCAAGGGACTGAGTGGCATATCAGGGCACTTATTTTGATGCCATTCTGGAGACTCAGAAGCCTAGGTTTAAGCACTTGATACACATGAAAAATCCTAGCAAGCCACCAAGTCAAGCGCAGACTAGTCTATCAAAGCAGTCCCAGGCCAGATTTCTGCTTAAACATCATTGCATCCAGGCCTAATCTGCTCAGTTAACAGATCAAAAAGAATATTGTTTTAACTGCCAACTCCAAATACTCCCTCTGGGATACAAGAATCAAATTTCTTCCCCTGCTTCCGAAATTCTCACTGGCAAGAGATTCTGCAGCTGAAAAGAACTGAAAATACTGTTAGTAATGCATGAGGCAGAACCCAATCCCACTCCTCCCATAGCAGCACCGGTGCTGTGGGGCTGGAAGAGGTCAACGTGCATCCTCAGGGGTCAGAAGAACTGAGTTGCAAACCATTTCACACCATCTCTGTTGTAACTCTCGCCACAGTTGTGCTGATTGTGGTTTGCCTGAACAGAGCTTAAACAAGTTCAGATGGGGCTGGCTGAGACAGAGTTACTTCTCGCTGCCTGGTCTGGGGTGTTATTTTTAGGGTAGGATCCGAAGTCACAGAAGAACAGTAAGTCAGAGCACTAACAGTTCCACCAGCTGTTTTCCAGAGGTGCAAACCAAGCAGCAGTGGTAGTGCTCTGCCCTGCCAGCCTCTCCCACAACGTGGCACCGGCCTTCAGGAGAGCTGATCTTGCTCCCTATCACGATTCATCTTCTACAAAGTACCGAGCCAGCTCTGCAAACCTACAGGTTTCCATTACCGTTTGAGGAGCTGGCAGAAGGAAGACGTGCCACAGAAACGTGTCATGGATGTGATTCAAAGGATGCTGCTGAATAATTCACGTTAAGTTTAGGGGGGTTTTAAAGGGTGAGGGGAAAAGAGAAGCAATGAGTGGGTTTTGAGTTCGGGGGTTGGTTTTGGTTTTTTAAATGAGTGAAAATGAGTGATTTTTTTTTTTTTTTAAATGAGTGATATGGCAACAGATATGGCCATATCACATTCAGAATCAAAAATAAAAGAAACTGATTACACATAGCATAGTCACCTCTCTACAGCTCTGAACAGTGTCAGGTGTTACAAATACCAGTATTTTTTAATGCAGGCAGAGAACTATTTCAAGCTGGTGCTTTTCCCTCCAAGTGTTCCTTTGCATTGTTGGAAAACTAAACACAAGGGTTACATTTAACGCATGACTGCCAGAAAGAGGAAAGCAAACTAGTCTGTTTTCCCTGAATACTGCATAAGAGGTAGTACATATCAGATATGTTTGTAATTCTCAGGCTACAGATACAGAAGACTGTTAGCAGAAGAAGAGGCAACAAGGGAGGACAGTTCCACCAGCAGGACTTCCCAAGGATTACCATGGTCCCCTGGGTTTCACGCAGAGCATCAGAATACGCCTGTTCCTGCATTTCTACTGTGTGTTTCATTATGCCCTCTCAAAGCAGAGAAGAGGTGACACCCGACCCCTCACTGCGCTTTCCGGTGCTCATGCAGTTAAAAGCGCTGTGCTGACTTGAGTAAAGCTCCTACTGCTGCCAGGCAAAGGGAAGTATTAACCTGTTTCACAGATGGGGAAACACACACAAAGCCTAAGTGACTTGCCCAAAGCCACAGGATGACTTGGTGATAGTGATGCCTTACTACAGGGTCCACACTGGCTGTTCTGGAGCTTCATATCAGAATAAAATCAGGGGAACTGCGGACTTGCTCATCTGTCTGAACCGTACAGAGGTGTGTTCTTTCTGTGCTCATCTGGAGCCTGAGATTGTGACAGTTGGAGAGGAAGGGGAGGGAAGAGGGGAGTAGAGCAAGGCATTTCATATGTAAACTAATAAATTCACAGAGCTCACATAACAGTCACACAGCTACCAAAGTTCTTAATAAAAAAAAAAAAAGAACATAAAAATACAGGCCAAGAGGGCCTACACTAGGGACTACCTTCCTTGCTCGTCACTGCAAGCAAGCAGAGATGCTACGACATCTTGCAGAGATGCTGAGTCTATCAAAGGGGAACTGGAAACTTCAGCTGCCATCCTATGCAGAGGTGAAACACTCCTCCTCCTCCTCCCACTCATCCCCCACCCTCTGCAAAAGCAAAACAAGCCTGCAGTTTACAGATCAAAGCATGAACCCTTCATGAAACTCCCGTTGAGCACCTACATCCTTAAATGCAATCAGAGGAGCACAAGTGGCAGCGGGATTCCCGCCTCAGCTGCCTGACCGCTCAGCATGCTGCTAAGTTGCAGGGCACGGGTCGGATGGAACAGCCTGCTGAAGGAAGAGGGAACAGCACTGGCTAGCTCTCCACTGCGACAACAGAAGGCCATGAGAAGGAGAGGATATTGGAAAAAGAGATTGCAGGCTCACCACGCACATCTGCGTGTGCTGACCGTCCTGCTGAGGCACCCGTCGCACGCACACGCGCTCTCCCCTCACATGCTTCTGCGCCTCTGCCCACCCCCCCCTTTCCTGTCGGGTTTTCCCCGCGCTCCCAGAGCCAGGCATCAGGCACAAGTCACTTGAAAGTCCAGTCCTTCCAAGGGCACGCACCGGCAAGGTTTGAGAGATTTTTTTTGCTAGGCCTAAGTTATTTAAATAAGAGTTACCTTCAGCAGAAAAGTTTTAGGTTTAGGTCCTCTCTTCTTGGGCCCGTACAGCTCACGCTCTCGTTCCCTTTAGGGAATCAAATTTGTCAAGAAGTTAAAACTTTTCCCAAAGGGAGAAGCGGAAGCATACACGTTTAAAAAAAAAAGAAATAAAAAAAGGAATTTAAAAAAAAAAAAAGGAGACCCTGGACGCAGTTTCCCGCTCGCCCCCCCAACGCCAAACATGCTGCTGCAGCCCCCCCAGCCCAGGGTGGGGGATGAACACTCACTTCTGCTCGAAGGCGGCGATGAGGCGGGAGTCCAGGATGTTCTCCTCGGGTTCCCAGGTGCTGTACCTGCCGAGGCGGGAGCAGCGGAGGGGACAAGCGAAGCGGTTAGCGCCCAAATCCCCCCCGCAGCCGCACACACAGATACCTCCCCCTCCATCCCATTCTGCCCCATCCCGTGCCCCCCATCCCCGCAGCCCGGGCGGGATACACTCACTTGATGGCCCAGCCTTTCCATTTCACCAGGTACTCGATGCGCCCCTGCAACACACGGGGAAGAAGG
>VZTE01001811.1:1713770-1734207 GCA_013397775.1 Eulacestoma nigropectus
GGCGCAGCGGGAAGAGGAGCGAAGGGGAGGGAAGCGAATTCCGCCTGGGCAGATCCCCGGCATGGCGGCGGTATTGCCCCTTCCCGCCCGAGCGGGGCCTTTTTTTTTTTTTTTATTTAAAACAATGGCGGCAGCCTCTTCTTCTCCCGCTGCAGATGCACCGTCACCCCCCTCTCGCCAGCGGGGAAGCAGGCAGCCTTGAACCACATACCACGGCAAAAACTAGCAATAAAGGCGCTTAAATATTTTCTTTTCTTTTTTTTTTTTTATTCCGTTTAGCTGGTATGAGTGTGTGCCAGTATAAGGTACCACAAGGTAAATAGGCCAACCATGCTATGTAAACCTGTAAAGAAACCAGAAAAATGTTAAGTCACTTAGAGGAATTCCCTGCCCTGACCATTACTGCAATCCCCTAATTAATTTGCAGCATACCTTATACTCTGTTGCAGGTGCTACAAAGACAAAAAATCTCAGTCAAAAATCATTCTCTGTGATTCAAAATGGAAGCTCACGGCCCTGCGGTTGTTTTTGTGTGGAACTCAAGGTCCTCCCTTATCTGGCCTGTTCTGCTTTCTCACCTGGTTTTTGGGTGAGGAGGCAGTGCATTTCAGATACCCTGTGGAAAAAGTGGGAGCTGTGATGAGAGCTATAGGCGATGGTTGTCCTGCATTTGCTGCTCTTTCTCAGCCCACCGTGACCAGCAAGGTACCTGCAGAGCACTGGAATCCCTCTGCTACCTGCTCCTCAGCTGGCCTGGTAGAAACCCCCCACAGCCCCTGTGGCCCTCGCTAACCCTTTCTCCATTTGCACTCATCTTCCCTTTCCCTTTCCACCTCTTGCTCAGGGGTTTCACCCAGAAGAGGGGTATTCTGGAAACAGCTATATTATGGCTCTAATATCAGTACTAGAAGGGATGGATTTCCCAAAGTCAAGGCAGGCAGGTGAGAAAATGAATGTTGTCCTCACTGCCTGTGATTCAGGCAAGATCTGTCAGAGTGTTTTGTTCTTTTTCACCTTAGCAGCTGAAATATTGCAGCCAACATGAGCTCTCTGCCTGGAGGAAAAGTGACACGGGAGAGGATGTGCTCCCCACTGCCATGTCCCCATCTGGAGGGGGGTTAATGGAGAGGTTGCTGAATGCTGGTGGAGACAATCACACGGACCCTGGTTCAGGACATGTGAACAATTTGGAGAATGAGGTGTTTCTGTGGTCAGGGACTGAACCACAGTGTGCTTCATCACTGATAATTCTGCATTTAGGTCATATCCCTCACTTTGAGAATAGGCTCTAAGAGGGCCTTCCTCAGGTGTTTGGCATCACAGGGCAGGCAAGAACAAAAGCCCAAGACTCTCACCTAGAGTGGGTCAAGTCCTTCTGGACTCCCCCTTTTCCCTAGATACCACCTTTTTTTAATCTCTGTTCTTCATATGCTTGAAGGCGACTTCAAAAAAACAAGTCCATCACACCCATTGCATTTTGCTTGTCATTTTTTTAAGTTTGCACATTAAGTGTTCATTAACACCATCCACGTTTAAATCAGCGTTTGTTATTGTTCACTCTTTTTAAACAACTGCTTTTACATTTGTAGCTGAGTGTCAAGTAACTGAACTTTCAACCAGCAATATCATCCACTCTCAAAAGCAGGCACCCTTAAATCAAAAGGGGGAAAAGTCTTTACGTGGCTACACAAACCTGTGCAGCAGCCAAGCCTGGTGGCCTTGTCCCAAAACAGATGTGTGGGTAATGAACAGCACACCCCACCTCAGGACAGGAGCACAAGGCACTCTGATCCATGGACCAGAAGGGGCAGCAGCTTTTCAGAGAGCTCCATGTGCTCTTTCTAGTTATTTTCTCCTTCCACCCGTCAGCAGAACCTTCTTTCCAGCCACACCGACTGCTCAAATCACTGCGAGCTGCCGTTGCACAGGTATCGCCTAACACTTTCATCTAACTTTTACTCTCATGAAGCAAAATAGTAGCAGAATATCCAGCTGTTCAGGGCATTGTTGGGCATTTCCTTTGTTTCATTCACAATTCCAGTAAAACACTTTAAAAAAAAAAAAAAAAAACAACCCACCTGGGAAGACAGCCCTCCCAGAACAGCTATTGTTCACTACAGACACTGAAATAAAATATTTTTCTGGCAACTCGCTGCCTGCAAGACCCTGGTGCCATAGGATACACTGTAGCACTTCTTACTAGCACCAGGAATTCAGTGCCTGGAAGCAATAAGCTTTGCGAGAGCAACAAGATCTTTTACATCAAAAACCCCTGGCCAGTGGTGTGCGGGCACAGGGGGACAGCAGCAGGTGCGAGAACATTTTTATGTGTTTTTGAAATGGCTCTTGAGAATGGGAAACTCACCTGCTCAAAGTCAGTAGCTGCCTCCAAGCTCATTTTTTGTGGACCTGGCAGGAGTAGCAGCACTTATCTCCAGGAGAACAGCTCCAAGGGTTCATCATCTGACTCTGCTGCTCTTCGCTCCAGTGAGGTCACTGTCAGGAGCAGCAGATTTTGGAAAGCAAATGGTCACTCCCTCACCTACACTAGGAACAGCTGCACACAGCCCAGCCCCTCAAGCCAAGGCAGTGTACGTTTCCAAGCAAACCCTTGGCACTATGGGCATCCAGGTCAACGTGTGCTGGGATTTCCCTGCTGCAGCTCTGAAGCACACACAAGCAAAGGCAGGTCCCTCGGAGCTGACCACGTAACTCCCTGCGCACCAGGTATGGGGGGCTCAGCATGGCCCAAGCAGTGGCCAGAACCACCAGCCCTCCAGCCCACTAACTTTTTGATGCAGCAGAGAGAGAAGGCCCATGGGGTTTGTGCTGTGCCTACACCAGTCAGATGCTATGATATCCTGGGGCCTGCCTAGGAGTTCCCAAAGCAGGCCCAGCTGCCCAGGCTACCGCTGGAGCAGGACGATTACACGAGTCCCCCAGATTTCTTGCATTCTTCATTCAAAAACAGTTGCTTGGCAAGCAAAATGCTGTGAAGAGAAGGAGCAGGAGCGGGGAAGTTGTGTGGCACTGAACAGACAGGAAGTGACTGCCATTGCAGGGGTCACACAGGCTGCATTTCACTCTGTGCTTCTCAGAGAACACCGAACTGCTCAAACCGTGTGGTTTCCCCTTTCACCGAGTGCCCTTGTTCTCAGGCATCCGATGGGGAGAGCTGTGCAAGGCAAGTCGGCTGCACTGCACGGATCAGAGGGGCGGCATAGCAACAGATTATTAAAAAAAAGAAGGACTGCCCAGATTAACCTTTAATCCAGACAACACATGCATGCAAAAGGACAAGCTGTTTCTAGCACCAGCCAGCCTCTGCAGCATTGGCAGAGGTAGACACTCTCTCCAGAGCAGGCTTTCCCGTAACTCTGCACTGCAGTTCCTTACAACTTCACCTGACTTGCTTGCTGCTGCCAGAAAGTAAGTGGCTGGTTGGAGTCCTGCTCTGATGCCATCACTCAATTCCAGCTTCTCTGGCTCAAGGCAAGCATGCTGACAGTGCTTTGGTTACACAGGCAAGACCTAACCACGCTGCCTTGAGCCATGACTGACTCAGGAAACGCATCCCATCCCCCTCTTCTTTTGCTCCACATGCTTTTGTGATTGATGCCATAGCTGTGTTCAGGTGCAGGGCTCACTCCCACATTACATCTACTAGAGGCATCTCAGACAGCCCCATTCTCTTGTCCAGGTACCTCAATAAACACCCGGCCTCCCCCCCAGAGGGGATGGATGGGACACACCTTGAAGGAGCAAGCCAGCCACCCAAGTGGACTAAACGACATTTGGGATTTTCTCCATGGAGTATCAGCAGTTCCAGGACTCGGGCTCCTTGGCTAAGCTGTGGGGTGAACCAGGGGCCAAACTGTACCCAGGAGCAGCTGTGCTCCTGAAGAGGTCCCCGGAAGCCTTGCTGGCCAACCCATTGGAGGCTTTGGCTTGGAGGAGAGCTGCTTTCCTGCTGGCAAGCACTGCAGAGCATGCCTGGCAGCCCAGGTCTCACCTCAGACCTTTTCCATTGCCATGAGATGCAGGATATGGGGCATGCCAGCACTCTCCTGGTGCTGGCAGAGCTGTCCTGGCACTGCAGCCTTGTACAAGGATGTAGAGAACTCCCTAAACCCAGAGCAGCAGCCACTCTGCCATCGGTGTTCTCCTCTTCAAATTGTAATCCATCAAAGATCAGTCATCCCAGGTCATCCCTGTAGAGCTCTAACTTACCCAGTGGGTTAAAAATTAATAAAAACTTGACCTCCTCCAATCAAAGTAATGTCAAAAACAGCCTTTTGGAGGCTCCATTCTTCATCGATCCTTCTTTACTGATCTTCCTCACGCATGCATGCACATTTTCCATTCTTTTTCCAGCTGCACTGAATGTTTATACACCAATAGAAGTGACTGTTGGAAAATAATTCAGCTGTAGAATTAAAGCAAGGGGTGGGTAAATGACCACACAAACATACCATGAGGTAAATGTCAGTTCTCATATTTAATATTTTAATAATTTTGTTTGCAACATTTACCACATAAATCATCTAAATAAATAGATGCTGTACAGTCTCTTATCCATATCAGTACAAAAATAAAACCACACTTTGTGTCAAATTATACTTGAGCCTGCCCTCCCTTTGCTATTACAATCTCCTTTTACAGCACATACTCGCTCAGAAAAGGCATTATACTCTGATTGGTTTGTTTGGAATTGGTTTACTCCCTATTTCCCCCCCTCCCCAAATACATTCAATTAGTCTGTACAAAAGCTAGAAGCTCATTCTGTGCAAAAGGAAGCTTTCTGTGTGCAAAGACTCCAATACTCTAGCGTGCTGACGGGAACAACAGCAACAACTGAAGAGACAAGAACAAAAGTAATCGGGGACCCTTCCCTCTAACTGACCCCATTGTCCCCCATCTTCCCCCTGCAACAGCAAGGGAGCACACCAAATTAGATGAGCCAGTGTTCAAGAGTTCTAACCATGTGCGTATGCTGAGGGAAAAGATTGGTGCTGAAAACCCAATGGGAGAACTGGGGTGTTGACCCCCACGCTGTAGAGCCGACTAGGTGAGGGAAAAGGGTTCTCTCCCCTTAGCCTGCTCAAAAGGTTCTTGAGATACACAGAACAAAAGCTTCTCTAAATTATTTTAGTTTTTTTGTTGCTGTTCTCTTGGAGATGAGGTGAGGAAACGGCCTCTGGAAAAATCCAGCAGCTACTGAAGACAGCTCCTGGTTCATCCTCCCTTCCTCTCCCCAGTCCCTGCAGAAGGACAGACATCTCCTCGTTCCTCAATTAAGCTAATAAGGTGCAATTTTTCAGACAGGAAACTCTACAAAGATGTCTCCGGAGCTGGAAGAAATGGTCGTAGTTCCAGACTAGGACCACTCAAACTGAAACTCAACTTCATTTTTCCCTTTCCTCAATCAAAGGAGGTGGCGAGGGAGGAAGACAACCTGCACCCCAAAGGCAAGCGAGGGATTTAGCAGGTCTCCTCTTCTCCCTTAGGGAGCCCTCTGCTCCCGGCATGGTGGAGTACACTCCCCCCCTCCAGCCATGGGAGGGAGGCAAAGGGCTGGGTGGCAGCTCTGGAAAAATGATAAGGAGCAGCCAGCGGCCTGAAACAGATACATCTTTTGCTTTTCAAATGCCACTTTTAGACAGACGATAAGGAGTACTTAGCACTCCTAGTGCTTTGCATTTCCAAAGTGCTTCAAAACATACTTCAGATTTAAAAGCAAAAAAAAAAAAGCTGCTTAACATTTTGACAGATTTGTAAAAAGCTTCTTTGTGCTGACACTACATTTTCTGGTCAAAAAACAACAACAATAATAAAAAAAGGTTCTCCCCACCTCCTCCTCCTCTAAAATTCCCCTCCCAGCCAAAACTTTGCTACCCCAGTAATGAGATAAGCTGTGATGGAGGTTCTGAACAGTCTTAGGAGTCCTCCCTTTCAACATCCAACTGGTGCTCTCGGAGAAGAACCCTTAGCATTATTGCAAGGCAGCCCACAGCAGATGAGGCAAGCTCAGCACCAAGTCTACCCCATCCCAGCTTTGTAGCAATCCACTGCAGCCCCAAATGCTCCCATGGAGCCCTGCGCCTCTACCACTCCCAGTTAATTAGGGATCATCTCCCGCCTGCTCCCTGCACAGCCACCATACTTCAAGAAGTTAAGGGGGAAAGAGAAAGAGGTGGAAGAGAAAAAGGGGTCATTTCTACAGCACGTGCTAGTTACAGGAAAGGATTTGAAGGGTCTAAATTCCATTTTAAGTGATTGCTTCTCTCTCCTTCCAGTTGTCCTGGGGCTGTTTTATAAGCCTTCCTTTCCTGACCAGCTTCATGCGTGGAATCCAGGTGGTTTGACACCCAGAAGCTCACACTTTCTCTGTGAGGACAGTAAGTGCAGGCACAGGACAACATGGCCTGTTGATCATAAGCTATTATCTCAAAACAAGTTTATCATGCCCTTGGGGAAAATCTTTACAACAGGCATGGCAAAAGCAACATGTTCCAATCCTATACATTTTCATGTAGCAATTACCCTGTGCAAGTTGTCAACGTACACACCTCCCTTGCATTCCCAAATCACAGAAGACTGATAAATAAATGCAGTAGTCACCTCTCTGCAGGGCCCATTCAGAACTCCACTCACAGATGCAAGGGATCAGTTTCACTACAAGTTCTTTGTTTATAACACACCTTCTCTCTCAACTGCCAGCTCACACAAAGGCCCCTCCTCAACCACCTAGTGAGAGCAGCTCTGAGGCAACTCTGTCCCTCCCTTCCCTGACCAGCATTTGTCCCTATTATTTTCTCAGAAAGGCCCACTGGCCTCTTCTTCCTAGGCTGCAGGTAAGCCAGGGAAGAACAGAACATGGGTAGATACCAATTAGCTTTAGAAAAGGAGGTTTTTACACTTTTCCTGCTTCTGAAAACAAAAGCTCAAAGCTTGAGAGGAGAGGAAGAGGTAGAGAGGTGGTGGTAGACTTTGCTTTGCTTAATACATAGATGTGGCTGACAGCCTCCACTGCCTTCCGCACCCCAGCCTCTGTTGTGGCTACCATGGAGGGTCTTGCCTGAGCTACCCTGCCTATTTTTTGGCCTCTGTGAGGCTTCCCTTCTCTATTCCAGTGAAACTATCAAGCAGCACTAGCTGGCATATAGCATGAAACAGTACTGGGGCCAAGGGCCCCCTGTGAGGTGAACAATTTTATACATCCAGTCACAAAACACTAGAAGAACAATTCTGGACAGTTTCACAACACTAATAACAAAAAAAAGCCATTCATTTCTCAATAAGCTTCTCTATGTCTGAGCTCTGACATAAACAAGAGTCAATTCACTAACAAATTTGGGCTTATTTTGGCAAATGGAGCTGCTTTTGGGTGTTCTCACAATAATATCCTGGTCTTGCTTGAAAAAAAAAAATAAAGAAAGAAAAGAATCACCTTAGTCTGACTTCACAAGCAGAAGGGCCCCCAAGCAAACGAAAGACAATAAGAGGCATGCAGGAGGCTACTTAATGCCACTATTTATGTGTTAAAACTTGCTGTTCCAAGGCATCACTTGTATATCAGAGCAATAACATCTAGTTTATAACTATCCAGGAACAGAGGCAGTCCTTTCCATGTATTTTTTTAAACACAGTGTTAACAATAAAGGCTTTCCAGTCTCATGAAGCCCCTCAGTTCTGTCACATATACAGTGAGTTCACTCCAAGATCTATGAAAGAAAAACTTCTGTCCCCAACACTGCTGGTAGATTTTCACATGGAAACAGTTCTAAGAATGCCTATTGGAGCAGTTCTTTGAGAACGTTGTTTCTTGTGTACAGTTCAGTAATTTCCACTGGCTGAAGTTTATTTTTCTTGTTTACAGCCATGGAGCCAAACAAGGTATGGGAGAGTTAGCCCATTTCTATTCTCGGCTTGTGCTTCAAATAGAATTATTAAACTCAGCTTCAGCTGGATGCTATTCTGGCTCTTCTACTCAAACGGAATGCTTAACAAAGATCCAAACACAGCATCTGATTTTCATGATATGTTAGCACAGGAGGTCCCAATTCAATTGTCAGGTTTTGGGTTGAACTGGCAGATGGACAGTATTGGGGAAAAGGGACAAACCTAGATAACCTATCTTTCCATCACTAGTAAAACCCTCTCTACACCTGCAGAAGGTGGAATAAAGCTAATTTTAAAGTCCCTGAAGACCAGCACTACCAAGGACGTTTACAGTGATATGTCAGCAGACAATGTGGAACAGAGCCACATTTTAAAAAGATTAGGAGAAAAATCTTCTCGAAAGATCTTTGAGATAAACGAGAATTCATGCATGTCAAAAAAAGTTCACGCCAACAAAGTAACTGCTTAGTTTCCTACCACAAACTCCTCTTCACACCCCCCCCCTCCAAACCCACGCACATGCAGCTTGTTGTGTCTTAACCCCATTATGGTTAGCTCCTCATTGACACAGAGCAGCATGGCAGCCAGGTACTTTGTTCCACACTGTGTAGCAAGATGATTAGTCACCAGTAGAACACTAGATAGCCTGATCCAAAAAAATGATTAAGATATGAAGCTGTGGGTGGATCCTCTTTGAAAGACCACCACAGGTCTTTGAAAACTCCACTGCAAGAGAAAGAAAATATGTTTAAAGAAAAGTGCCAAAACAAAGTGTTGAGAAGTGTCAGCTGGTGAGTGGAGAGAAAAGCAGAGGATGGAAATCTAGTTTATTAGGACAAGCTCTTTCCTGCTGCAGGATTGATATTGCTTCCAATGTCAGCCAAAGCCAGAAACTTAGTAAATAGGAAGCTTTTTTTGGTGTATTTGTACACTGAGATGAAGACATGTCAAAGGCAGCAGTTGCTGCATTAGAATAAAGAAACCAGATCCTATAAATGCCACGAAGATTTAGCAGGATGAGCTGCAGTTCAAGACTTTTTTTTTTAAATAAGCTAAAACACTACGCTTCTGCAACCATCACTACCTGACCTGCTCCAACCCGCAAGAGTGGACTGGGCCATGTGGTGTGTCCACTGGTCACAACAGAAGAGAGATGTAGGTATTCAGCCTATTTGGCAGGTGTCAGGAAGAGGGGGTGTGTGGGTGATGGTAACAACACTGTCTGACCCCACATCCTGCAAAAAAAGGTGCAACTCCAGACACACAAGCCTTGCTCTGGACACCCACGTTCAACAAACATCCTGCGCCTGCATGCTTACCTCATCAGCTTGCCCCTGCTAGCTATTGCAAGCTTCTTTCCCACTCACTCTTCCTCCCACCACATAATTCCCCCTCAGCTTCCACTTCTCACCCTCTCAGATTCTTCCATAATAAAACTCCCATCTTACTTCTTTGAGAGACAAAAGGTCAGTCCAGAAATTCAAGATCTTCCCAGCGACCCTGTAACTGCTGTGATGGCATGAAAGAGAGGCCTGCTCAAACAGCTCTGAGATGGAAGGGAAAATCCTAAATCTACACTGAGCTGCTGTATCCTAAATGAGGTAAAAACTGCTTCTAGTAAAAACCCACAGTGCCAGTCCGAGCACTTTACAATAAGTAGATGTTTGGAGGACCAGAAACCCTAGAGCTCTCAAATTCTGCAGGCCAGTAGCCAAGCCCCTCAAAGAAACACATTGAGGATTTCCACAGGTGTCTTTATCTCAGAGCTAAGTAGGCTCATAGCTTCATTTCGAATAAATACAGCAGATAAGAGATGCTTCAGGTGGGGTGGAGTAAGGAAACATAGTATTTGGGGACAGTAATCATGACAGTAGCCGATGTTACCCTGCAGCACTCTGTCCCGCAGTTCCCACTTTAGACTCTACCTTACTTTTCTTGCTTTCCATTGGAAATGGTCTGTATTTAAAAAATTAAGTTATTTAAATAAAATTTGCTTTTAAAAATGGAAGAGAACATGCAAGTGCAAGAATAGATGCTATGCTAAACTACCAACTCAAAATACAGCAATTCTTCAAAAACTTTAAAGTGTCACAGGCAGTCCAGCACAACGCATTTTTAAGTGCAAGATCAGGCAGGTCTATTGAAATGCAGACCACTTTCCTTGGCAAAGATTTTTAAGCCTTCCGAGGGGAAGTTCCTATCAGTAAAGTAGTACAGGATCACAGATACTGTGAGGAGACTGGAGTCATGGAAGAGTATCATTCAGGCAGCACAATCCAAGAATTCTCATTGCTAAGAATTAGGAATTTTTCCCCTCCTCAAATCTAATACATGCCTTCCCCACATGTTGTTTATCTTGGATCTCTCTACGGGATCCAAGAACAGAATTTGCTGGTAATCAAGGTCCATTTCTAGCTCAATTCTGTCCAATTCCAGTGTCCTGGGCCTGTGCCAGTATGTTGGATATCTCTGCAGCGCCAGGCAATGCTTCAGTTGTCCTATTAGCCCCTCCTCCCAGGGGAGAGGAGTCAGTTTTCAACCAACTTATTACCACAGATTCAGGGCAGGATTTGTTATTAATACTGAATTTGGCAAAGGGTAAGAAGACCCCATTTTCCATAACACATTCCTCATGCAGCAGAGCCAAGCCTGGAAATCCTGTTTAGCATATACAGAATGGTATGTCTCAACTATGCTGGCTTTCCGAGCTTTTAATGAGGGCAAATTGAATTTATGTTGCCAATTTGGATTTCAGAGATGCATTTCAGTCTTTCTGCATGATCAACAATCAAAGAGAGAAAGCTCTGCTGTCTATACAGACCCGTGCTGCAAAGACTGACTTACCACAGACAGGCAAATACGCTTCTGAAGTCCTGACAGCAGGCCACAGGGAAAACAGCACTGGAGAGAAAGTCTTAACAGGCTGGAGTTATCTACACAGGTAGGATCCATTGCCTCTCACTGCTGCAGGAAGAGAGGGAGGAGGAAGGTGGGAAGAGCAATGTACAGAGATGTATCTTTATCCAAGGGATATCAATTGCAGAACAAGGCGGTAGGCTAGAGATCCAGCTCTCTTTCCACCTCCACATGCCCTCTCCCCACAAATGCAGCTGCCACCACTTGACAGGATAAAAGGCGAATTGTTCAGCTTGCTGCTTTCACATCAAGGAGGGGAGTCTTTGCCAGGGAAAGGGCTGTCAGTTTTTCAGCTGGACAAAGCAATGACAAACACACACCCCCTACACTGCCCTTTTTTGCGTATCTGAAAGGGGAAAAAGGAGAGAAAAAAAAAAAGGTCTTTGTAAACATTTTAAGAGGAGACATTTTGGGTTTTTTTTTTCTCTTAAGGGATAACATAACCCTTCCCTAGCCCCACCCTAAAAGCACTGGTTTTGGGGAGCACTGCAAACAGAGATTCAGAACTGCACGCTCCGGTCTCGAAAGAAGCCCTCAGCCACTTGTGCTTCTCTGAAAGTGACGGTAATGGAGTTTGCCGTGATGTCTGTCACTGTCACTTCGCTGGGGGGCACAGTGGGGATCCAAGGGAGACTGGCATCCACATCTGCTGCAGAAAGAAAGGCAGATGAGAGCACGTTAGTGAAATAGAGAAGGTGAGGGAGAAGAAAGGAGGAAGAAGAGAGGGAAAGGAAGGATGGAAAAAGGGTCTCCTTTCTGACAAACCATAGGTGAAATCAGCCTGTACTGAATCTGCATGTACAGAGCAAGAAAAAACATGTGCAAGCCCTCCCCTCAGAGGCTAAGGGAAAATGGAGGATCAGGTGTCCAGATACACAGTGGTATCAGAGCAGCCTACACAGAGGTCAAAAGACCCTGTAAAACCACCAAGTTCATCTAACCATCCACAATTCCCCAATACCTCTCATCCCATCTCAGCCCCTAATTTGGTTTTGTGACAGCAAAGCACACTCACCCTGGTTTGAGCTCACCTGCTTCTAAATGCCCTATCCTGCTGAAAAGGCAAAAATTAAAATCTCTTACACACACTCTTTAGATACTCCTAGGGGAGTCAAAGGGAGCCAAAATGGAGGGTCTGCCTTGTACTGCACCTGCAGTGCAGCCTGGGTGTGATTCTCTCAAAAATCCCTCAGTATTGCTCTACGGAGAAGCTGCTCTTCCTTTCTCATATGCCTCCTTTGCTCCCAGAGAGCTCCATACAAGAAACCCAAGCACTCCTGCACTTTCTCACTGTAAGAATAATTATCAGCCCCTCTGCCACCCAAAGGCTCACTTCCCCACAGCCCCCAGAGACTGCCACATAAATAGAGAAGAAGGAAAACACACTCTCTCCCTGTCACTCTACCTGTCCACTATACACCTTGTTGTCCCAACCTGGGCAAAGAGTATTTCCTGGCTTCTGTCTCAAACACCTGGGGTGTCTACTTTCCCCCCAGAAAGAGTCCGATTCCCCCTAACAGTAACTGGGATTCCACACAGGCCACGTGTCAAGGGGAGAACAAAAACAGTTTTACAATTCTGTAGTGCCACTCACTCTTCTGATCCCCAAGTGCTTTAGCGCCCCACACCTCTGGGGGGAACAGCCCCACACATTTCCTCTCTGCCAGGACGTAACACTGGGTTCCTCTGTGCTATTCCCATTGCTGCCTCCCTGGATTCTGAGTACCATTCCAGTCTCTCTCAGAAAGGAGAGCATAGCGTTGATTCCTAGAAAACAGCCCTCTCCCTAAGATCCTGCCTAATCCAGCCTGGCTAACAGCTACTCATAGCAAGGAGTAACAGGATTCCCTTAGCTACTACAACCAGCACAAGCCCTGGTTTTCCACTCCTCAGGAAAGCTACGCCTTCAGAAGCTCTAATAATGCAGGGATAGTTTCCCTGGTAACTGAGAGCAACACACACATCCCACAGCCCTCCTGCACAAGGTGCTGGTATCCTTCCCCAAAATGCCAAATGTGCTTGGACATCTCCCATGCCTACACTCATGCTGCCTACTCAGTGGGATCAGGCAGGAGTTACCATCCTCACTTCATCTCTCTCTCCCTCTCTCACACAGCTCTATACCAAGAGGCTTTAGAGGGGTGTGGAGAGGAAAGGGAAGGAGGGGGCAGGGGAGTACACTGAGTTCCTAGCAGCATTCCTGTATGCTTCTCAAAGCAGCAAGCACTATGAGAGGAGTGCCACTGTCCAAACTTGTCCACTGCCAGCCAAAGTCCTCTGAGCCAAGCAGCAGGCTGAGCACATGTGGATAATGTGGACAAAGGCAGGGTTAATCTCTGTCACACCTGTGGGTCACCTCTGCTGGGAGGAAATTTTAAGAGGGGGTAAAATCTTTCAGTATCTTCTGCATGTTTTCTAACACTGGGAGGTACATCAGGGATGTAAGACTACAGAGAGGCAACAGGACCAAAACACCAATTAATCTGTGCTCTTCAAACAAGAAAGAAACCTGCAAACAAGAGGGACATAATATGGGCAAGCAAGAGCTGCTCTGAAGACCTGACCTAAACCACAATCCCAGGAGGATGTAACCAAGGAGGAAGGATGCAGAACATCCTTCACATGCCCCAGAACTTCACAGCCAAAAGGTGACTGGCCTTACCTTCTTTGCTGGTATGCTGTGTGGCCTCCCACTCGTCAGGGCTCTGCCTGGCCTCTAGGCCCACTGCATCATTCAGGAAGAACTCATGCCTGCAGTTTCGGTTCTCCAGACTCGCCATGCGGGGGAACTTCTTCCTTGACAGTCGTAGGTACTTCTGGTTTTTGCGTTGCTTCCGGAGAGAGAATGGCAGGACTGCACCCCCAGTCTTCTCGGGGAACTCTGCCTGCCCTGTCTTGGCCCCTGGCAGGCTACTGTCTCCTCCTCCAAACCTCCGTGCAAGAGAGAAGCAGAGCTTCTCCTTTCCCTTGTGGGCACTCCTCAAGTCCATGCCATATAGCCGCTGCCAAGACACCAATGCAGCAAGGGTCAGAGCAGACATCTGGTCATGCAGTCAGGGCTCCCCACCAGGAACCAGGAAAATACTCTTTGTTCAGTCTCTGAACATCTAGGTGAGCTAGGATAAGGTGTGCTGCTTCTACAACACCGTTTCTCTCCCCTCTTCAACTGCCTTCTAAGCTCTTCCTAATATCTGCTTCCTGGGATTGGCTGCTTTGCTTGGCAACAGTCAAAGCATGCTGAAACTCCACTTCCAACCATGGGCTATCTTTGACTTTATGGAAAGTCCAAGCTCAACATGAAATTAAAAGAACACACAAACCAGGTAACCTGCAACTACCTAGGCCCATACTTCATAAAATCCTAGTTCAGAGAGAAAGAGCTGTTGGTTTGTTTTGCTTTTTAAAAGACGAATTAGCTAGCTCTTCAGCTGACAGGTTAAAACTATCTGCCTAAACACTGATTTCATGTTGTGTTAACTTGTTACATCCAATTTTGTCCATGCAACAGCAAACAGTTTCCACCTCACTGAGAGCAGAGGAGCAGCACAGCAGCTAAGGAGTTAGAAATACACAGAAGAGCAAGAGGCTACCTGCAGTAGGAGGCGCTTTGGTTTGGGGCCTCTTTTTCTGTACCCTGATGCACGGTCTCTCTCTTCCCTGTGAAAGAGGAATACAAATCAAACTGAGTACTAAATACTACAGCATAAAACCTAGTTGGGACTTCAACCTTTCGCAGCATAGCTCCCTCAATTTCCTTCACTAAAACCCAATGGTGATCAGTGTGAGCTTGGAAAACATCTCAGAATTGCTTCCTGCAGGAGTGAAAACCTTGCAATAGGGGAATTTCTCTGATACAGCTAATCAAGGATGGGTTAGAGAAACTTCCCACCTCACATCACTCCAGTCCAGCTCTGGACCTGATTAAAACCTGAATCCAATTGTTCTCTGGCTCAATGCTGCCTGTTCTTGGCCTCATTTCCTGAACACTGCCAATCAAAGCTGCTTTAACCCTGTCTTGTCCATCTCAGTCAACACCAGGGTACAAAAATCAAGCAGGATTCATTGCTATACATCTCATCTTTGATTGAAGTAGGGACAACAGGGCCACTTTATGCATATAATGAAATAAAGACACTATTTCTTTTCCTGTGTCCAGGGAGAAAAAGAACATGTGCCCTTACTTTTCTTCATAAGCCACTACCAGGCGAGGGTCCAAGATATGATCTTCTGGCTCCCAGGTGCTGTATCTGAAGAAAAACATAAGGAATAAAAAGTAAACAATATTTTAATGAAACATTATCTCTGCAGACCTGCTACCAGTGTGCTGCAGCCCTGGATACTGTCTTCACAGGGGTCGGTGGGGCCTGCCACAACACTGCGAGAGCTCTGAGGAATCCCAGCCCTTCCCTCCCCAGCTTCCCACAGACACCACCTCCCCTTCCCAAAACAGGCAGAGCCAAGCATCAAGCGGCTCTTTGTACAAAAACAGGGAAGACTTTCCTCCCCAGGGCCCCCTCCACACTGTGTGCAAAGCCTGTGCAGACACTCACAAACTGTTATAAATCCATGCCTAAACAGGTCTCATCTGCAGCACTGCCTCAAGTCCAACAAACCCCATGGAACAATGAGGCATGGTCTGATACATCTTTCTGAAAAATAGGTCTCTCTTAATTTAGCGTGCTCAAAGAGTAAGTACGCTTTCTCACCTGCATTATTAATTACTTCTAATCACTGAAGCTGAAAGGATTCATTTAAGAGTTTAATTTTTTTCCACTGATGCCGTTCAACCAAACATGTTGGGACCTGGGCCCTGGGGCAAGCTGATGGCCACTTGCCAACGCCTCCTCCTCCCGCTCGGCTCCCCCTATAGGTTGTTCCTATCGAGCGGAGCTCAGCGACACAAATACCCCAACTGCACTGTGGGCAGGGCCACCCACACTGCTCCGAACGGGCTTCATGCTCCCGAAGCAGCCTGGGAACAGGGTCATTCGCTGCCTCAGCTCCCTCCTCGACAGCCAGACAGCTGTGACAGGAATCAGATGCTCAGGAAAGGACTGAACCCACCTAGCAGACAACTCCAAAACTGGTTCCCAAAGAGTATAGCTGCACTTAATGCTAGGGAGAAGCAGCCAAAACTCTCCCACAGTGGAAGCTGAAAGAATCACAAGGTGGTCCTTGTGGCATGTTTACTTCTTAGGGGTCACGCTTGCCCAGAAAAGGTGGGTGTCATGTCTCTACCATACAAACTCTAAGGCTAGAAAGCAAATCTGAATCCTCAAATGCCTCAGAACACTACTTTTCCTGAAATGTGAGATCTAGGCCTGGAGGCAGAGCTCCTCCCAGACCCTGGGGAGGAAGACCAGAGAGCAGTCACATGCAGATGCACAAGGGTGCATTTGTGCCAGTGACTTTAAACAGCAAGAAAGCATTTTAGTATGTTTACATTTCTGGACGAAGCAAAGGCTGCATGTGAGGACATGGGATACACAGGGTACATGGGGGGGGGGTGGTTTGGGAATGCTTTTGCCTTTTATCTCTCCATTAGAGAGAAGAAAGGTACTGTAATACAAGAACATTACTGGAGGATGGGTCTAGAAATGAAAATACAATTCTTTTAAAAAAGGGAGAAACAAAAACATGACATTCAGATATCCCAAGGTACACTGTACATCAGAGAGTTAAGAACAGACATGTCTTCATAACCAGCTGATCCCTCCCTCTCTCCCTCCCTCCTTTGCTCATGCCTCCTGCAGCAACCTGACTGTGAGCTGTCAAAGCCAAGATACTGTTTGAAAAGAGGAAGGTTTCCTCCCAGCTGCAGAGATTCTGGCACTCATCCTACATATTTAAGAAAATAAACACCACAAGGGGGAAAAAAAGTAATTGGATTGCTTTTCATAGGCAGGAGAAGAAAAGAGATTTGCTTAAAAAAAACCACCCTAGTGGGTGTTGCCTTTTTCTCTGCAGTTCAGATTCTGGCTTCTCTGCAGTGGCAAAACACTGCATATAAAAAAAACATGGTTGAGTTTGCCACGCGCGCGCGCACAGAGCTTTATATATGGGTACACACAGCCCAGGCTGCAGCAAACTGCAGAGAGCAGGCACTCTGGAAAACACAGATCATATGATCTTCCTTCCCCCTCCTTCTACTCCTCCTCTTCCCCCTCCTTTTAACTCCAACACAAGTTGTAAACAAGCTTGTAGCTAGAATCAGATAGTCACTCCTCCATTCCCTGACTCCAGCAGTGCAATCCATAAATCTGAGATGTAGGGCATGAATAAGAATTTTTTATTAAGAAGAGGGGGAAAGAAAGTGAAATATGGATTGCATGTGAAAGCAGTAAACTACTGACCTATTCTTTTTCCCGTCTATGATACTTCGAATGGGAATGATGGGATGATAGGTACAGAGATTACAAAGAGCAATACAACAAGGTTGGTAATTAAGGAAGGGAATGATGTGGGATGAGGAAACAGACACAAAGATACAAACAGCTTGTGGTGCTGCAGGCCATCACATGCATATGTATGTTTAGAAACAAGGAACAGAGACTGCTAGTGGGATGAAAGTGACTTCGATGCTCTGAGCATCTTGGGTTTAAGTAATTCAAACCACTGACGGAACAGTTTAAGTGGAGGCGGGCAGGAGTAAGGAAAAAAAAAGCGGTCTTCAGATTTGGAGTTTGGGGGAAGAGGGAAGATGCTTGGACATGCCATACATCAAAATAAGAGAACCCTGACATCACCTTGCTCCCGGGGGAGCTGTGCTTTAAATTCCCCAAAGTGTTTCCATCTTCCCCAGAGTTCCAAGGCGCAGGACAAGGAAAGGCAGCAGTTAAGAATAAGGCCTGCTCTGTCCAAGAAACATTACGCCATGCCTCAGCCCACCTTCTTGGCAAGGGACTTTACAAGAGAAGGACTTCAATGCATTTGTTGAAAAAAGAATGGGATAAACATCAGTATTCTGGCCAAGAGGGGATGAGGCCTCACAGGCTCCAAATACATTCCCCACCCTCTATCAGTAATTAAGTAAGACTTGGCTATTTAAGGCTGAAGCAGTCCAAGAAGTGACCCACACTACATGGCAGCTGGTGCTCAACAAGTGCACAAGGTTACACTGACAGCAAAACACTCAAGAATAAAGTCACCCTCTCCCACCACCACCAGAGAGGGGAAGCTGCTTATCTTCACATATGGCCTATAATCATAAGGATTAGGCACGACAATTAGGCGCCCAAGAACATATTTCAGCTTCTTGGACACCAGGTACAGCCAGTCAGAACCACCCTGGCGGGCCCCACTTTGCAACTGCAAGGATGAACCTGTAACAAGCAGCTCCCTTTGCTTAGCAACACGCAGAGCAACTGCATGTGTAACACTGCTGTACCCACGCACATTGTGTATGTACACACACAGGCACAAACAGAAAAGCAAAGACAGAGCCCCATATGGGTTGGCCAGGAGGCTGTTGTACTAGACTGCTAGCTGACATAGTAATATTCTCCAGCTACCTAATCCTTTTAATCTCAAAGCATTTTACAGACTGCTTAAGCACAGAGCAATCGCTCTTCTTCAGAAGCAGCTGCATTTTAATGAGAGAAGTGTCTGTAAACAGTGCACAGCAATGCTGAAAAAACCTCAAACTTTTCTTCCTTTTTGCAATGTAGCAACCAAAGCAAAAGCTGAAAAGGCACCCAGAATACCAGGAGGTTTCAGACGAGGAAATGAAGGCATGACGGTTATTTTCAAGGGACAAAGATCACCTGCATTTGGCTACAATCAATAAATCTGAAACATTGCCCCTTTCCATTGGTGAATTGCAGAGGGGAAGCAGTAGGAGAGGAAGACAAGACCATCAACACGTTTTCTATTTTAAAAGACTGCAGACAGCTCTAAAAATAAAGTGGGGTCCTCTTGGTGCTGACTCAGAAAAGCAGGAGCCATTCCAAGTTCAGAAGAATCTGGGTTCTTTGTTGAACTCATAATGAATTTAAAATCATTTGTATCTAGAAAGTATCTCAATGAAATATTTCAGTGGTGGCAAAAACCAGTCAGAATAGACTGGCAAGCAGTTTGTATTCCTTAGCTGCCAATTCACAAACAGATTTGGGTTTGGTTTGTGGCTCTTTGATTTTGTTTATTGTTGTTGAAATGAGGGACAAGCCATTACCCATTATGAATGAAATGCTCAATTGCAGAGACACAGTGCAAGCCATTACAGAATATTAAAGAAAAAACAGGCAAGTAAACACAACTTACTTTGGGGGCCATCCTTTCCACTTCACCAGGTATTCTACTTTACCCTGAGGGTGGAAAAAGGCAGAAGAAAACAGGTGAACTACAGAATCAAATATGAGCTACAGTACGAGATGCAACCAATCAACAGGACTGAACTCTGCAACCCAAAAGCTTGTTTCCCATCACTTTATTTTCAAAACATAGCCACTTCCTCATTCAACTACACTTGCTATATCTTTTTCTCCAAAAAATGGGCCCACAGGGGTGTTCAAGCATGCTTCTACTACCATCAGCTTGGAGCATAGCTTTGCAGAAGGCTTGCAGGCAGAACACTAAAAGCCAACCAGAGAGCAAGACTGAACCACTCACACATTCACAGGCAAACCTACAAGAAGTCAGCACACATAAATGCAGGAAAGAGATGTATGCCAGGAGCAAATGTCAGATGAATTAATTTTTTTTAAGCAGAGAGAAGAAATACAGTATTTCAGAACCTATGAAGCATCTCTGGCATGTTCCTTTCCATTTGCTACATGCTCTACTCCAACACTTTTCCATCCATCACAGGCAGTCATCCTTTCGACCAAAGCAATCAGCAGCTCACAGCTGAAGTTCAGAGTTATCCTTTTTTTTTTCCACTCTCAGTACAAGGTTTAAAAAAAAAAAAGAAAAAAGTGTAGTGATTGGAAACTGCATTCAAGGGCTCCGCAAGCAATGTGAACAACTATCAAAATATTTAATGTTATACTGAGGGGTTTGTTAAGCACTTCCCAAAGCATGGCAAAGGCCTTTGTGCATGTGGACGACCACTCTCCAAGAGCCACTGCTGCAGTCACAAACACCTTTACAGGAGAGCAGAGCAAGGAAAGCATGGGTACTTGAGGTAGAGAATCGGTTTCATTTTCCTCTTGTGGGGTTCATCGGCTTCCCAAGGTTGGAAAACACTGTCCTATAAGGAACTTTCCACCAGAGGATCTCTACACACTGCATGCTTACAGGTTAATCCTTGCAACACTGCGGGGACGGGAGTGCTTTCACGGCTGGGGAAACTGACTCACGGGAGCCTTCCCAAACCCTCTCCGGTTTGGGCACTCCCGTTTGGTACCTCCAGCACCCATCCTGCAGACAGGCTGACCGCCAGCAGCGACAATCCCCCCCTGCTCCCCGCACCACCTCATGGGCAACACGTGTGTCCCCCGCCCGCCAGCCCCGGGCAGGTGCCGGTGCCCCCACCGCGGATGTGAGGGGACGGGGACCGGGGGACAGCGACAGGGACCGGGCGGCCGCGCGCGCGCCCACCACGCCTCCCCCCTCCCGGTGCGCGGCGGGAGGGGCGGGGGGTGTCCCGGTGCGCTCCCCCCGCCCCGCCCCGCTCCGCTCC
>VZTE01001811.1:1734470-1771707 GCA_013397775.1 Eulacestoma nigropectus
GAACCTGCGCAACGTTTTCCCCGGCGCGCGCGCGAGGGGGCGGGAGCGGGGGGTGAGGGAGGGAGGGAGGGAGGGAGCGAAGGAGCGAAGGAGGCGGGAGCGGCGCCTCAGGCCGTTCCCGCCCCGGCCGCACCGCCTCCCTCCCGCCTCCCGCCGCGGGCAGAGCCCTGAGGGAGCGCTGCCCGCCGCCGAGCCGTGGCGTTTACGGGCGTTTTCCACAGGGACGCGGGCCCCGGCGGTCGCGTGCCGGCGGCGGCAACTGGGGAAGCGGCGAGCGGCAGAGCGTGGAGGCGGGAGCAGCGCTGCGGCAGGAGCCCGGCGGGGCTCCTCTGTCCGGGCACCCGCTGCAGGTGCCTCAGCGCGAGGTGCCCGCCACGGCCCACCTTTAAGGGGAAGGAAGCGCCCGAAATTCCTCAATGCTCGTGGCGGAAAGCAACGACGAAAGTCTGAGGGTCCGCAAACGATCAGAAAGTTTCAGTAGTAAATTACACGCTTGGCACGGAAATTGGTATGTTAGTCCCTGACCTACTGTATAAGCACACGGCAGTGGGTTTTGGAAAAAGTGGTAACATGAGAAGGAAGAGAGAAAAGAAGAGATGAAGTAAAGGGTGGGGGAGGTGGAGGTGGGGAGCAGAGGAGAGAGAGAGAGAGAAAGAAAGAAATATAAAAAGGGGAGAAAAGAAAGAAAAAGGGATCACCAGTCCTGGTTCCAGTGTCAATCCAGCTGATGGGATGTCAGTCCTGGCTTCAGCGTCGATCCAACTGCGTCAATCCAGCCGCTGAGATGTCCAGGGTCCTGGGGGTGCCTCTGGGCCTCTACCAGCACAAAGGGGCTCTATGGATGTAGCACACACGTAGCTATCAGTCATCGTGCAACAAGCAGGACCTCAGGCCACCTCTTCAAGGCGACCAAGGCTTTCTTGGGCGAGGCATGAGAAAACAGGGACATCATGAGCAGGCATTCAGGTATCCAGGCTCCCTTGCACACCAATCTGCTATGCAGAAACATGCTTTTCCTTCCTAAGCACTGCCTCAAACAACAGACTGAGGGTTTTTGCTTTGAAGTCTCCTAGGAAACTTTTTACATCAGAGCAGGGTCTTATTTCTACGTATGCAACTACCTATTCTCCCACAAGTGTGCTCAGTTGCTTCTCTGCTGTGACTGAATGTCAGTGGGTGCTGTTTGCGTGCAAAGTCTGAGACACGCCAAACCTTACTGTAGAAATGGCAAATATACGATGAGAGTGTGTTAATGTCAGTTGTTTAGTCTGCAAGTGTTCATTTTCACACAACATACTGTGTCCACAGGTATGGATTGGGTCACTGGCAGGGTGCTTACCCTTGCTGCAGCCACCTAAGAACTCAAAGCCCACTGTCAGGGAATGATGACCCTTCAGATAATCATTAGACAGAACTAGCAGTTTATAACAGAGTTTTGGTACTTTAATAGCATAGCTGTTGAATATTCAAGGTGTTTATACGATATTACGAAATTATTGTTAATAATAATAATGATAAAAGCTTTGATGTTTTAAATTCTTCCTTTCTCATTCTGTGTTTGTGTTTTAGAGGGAATAGGGAAAAATATTTAAGGTAAAATTTTCTTTGTTTCTCAGAATTAAGACCTTCCGAAAAAAGCAGACACCAAAGAAGATCAGAACATTTCTCTGAATTGCAAGAATCTGCTTGTATTCCTTTCCCTCACATTTGAATCTGCTCACTGAGGTGTTAGAGTGGAAAGCAGAAGAAATTGTGCTCCAGTGACCACATTAGGATAAAATAAAAGAAAGAAAGCAAGCCCCTAGTCACAACAAACTTTCAGTTATTGTTATTTCAATTATTGATAAACTTTTGTACTTCTTAGTCCAGGATGTTTACAACTCGTTATTTAATATATGTCTCCTTATGGTCAAGACTTCATATATATATATATATATATTTATATATATATAAACTTTGTTAATGGATACCAAAGGAGTTCTCAAAAACAAATTGACCTGCACTTTGATCACAAGCTCTAACATAAAGCTCTTCTTATAAACAGAGATATCTAGTAAGAACCCACATGCTTGGTATTGTCAGTATAATTTCCACATGATTATTCCCTTCTTTCTTTCTGTTTTTCCCACACCAGCAACTGACCTAAAGCAAAGTTTAAGCAATATTTGCACCACTAATATCACAGCTTTCAGAAAAGCACTCCTTTGCCTGGAAGTACTTGTCACAAAATGCTACAGAGTGCCTCACTGCGGTCTGGTCGGGGTTTTGTCTTTGCTTGGGGTTTATTTTGCAACATTTTGGACAAAATGTTACCTTTAAAAGCTGTTCCACCACAATTATGTTTCATTCTAGTAATGGTTATAATGTAATGTCAGTATAATTTTCAATTACAATGTAATTTCAATTTTTTTCTTTCACGTTGGCAACCAAAACCTGAGCGCTGAAGGCAAAGAGCAAGAACATCTCCCATCCTCCCACCCCCCCCAAGTTCTGAATTACCGTTAAGTGAATGTTGCTAAGGCATTCGTTGGGACTAGAAATAATTAAGACAAACAATTTAATCAATCAAGGTTTTCAGATCTTACAGCCTGTTTTAGCAGTACTTTAAAAGCCATTCTGTGATAAAAGACCTTTTCTGAAGTATATCAAGAACGAGATTACAGAAATCTTTATTGGAGTTGTTCTTGTTACCACTAATTGTACAGTCGCGCTAATATATAGCAGTGAACTCCATGTGCAGAAAACCAAAGCAAATATTGAACCTTCTTTAGTACAAATTCAGAGACCCAGATCCAGAAGGCTTTAATCAAAATTCCAATTAACTTCAAAGAGTTTTACTTGAGTAAAAATTGCAAGCAGAATCTAGTACAGAAAAAAATTACCATTTTAATTGCTGCTAGCCTGATTAAGCGATTCAGCTTCCAGTTGATACAAGCGCTTACATTAACACTAAAAATTTATTAATAGTCATTTATATTCTACAAAGCCTAATCCTGCCGAAGTTTTTCCCCCCCAGAAGACTGCAGCAAAGATCAGCATAGCTTCAAAACCACCCAGCACATCCCCGAAGAAACGTTGCTTGGTGAAGCTTCAAGAAACGACCTTGCAGCAGAAGCCAGCGCTGGCAGCCCGCGAGCACGGTGCTGCCATGCCTCCGTAATGTCCCGGAGCTGGCAGCCCTGAGCAGCCGGACTGTCCATGCCGGGTGCAAGGTATCGCTGAGCCGGGAGTTGAACCGGCCTCTCCCACTGCGGTGCTGCGTGTCTAATTAGCAGTGGATGGCACTCATGCTGCTGCCTGGACCCTGCAAGCACAGGTCCAGTTTATTTGCACACTGTGGTTTCGGCAGGCAGCCTCCTAACACACCGCAGAAGTAAAGAGCAGTAAACAGGCACAGTCGGTGCTGCCCTGGCGCCGGGGAGCAGCCCCCGCTGCCCCATGGAAGCACGGAAGGCACACGCAGGTTGCACCGGGTATCAGTGCAGTTAAGCCCAAGGGCAGCAGAAAAACTACCCTGTCGGTGTGCTCACATCAATTAGTACTCTTAATGTTAGTTTCTTAAAAGGCGTGGAAGGAATGCAGCTGCCCCCTGCTGCCAGCTGGCAGCTCCTCGGCTTACCCGGAGCCCTTGGCACCAGCAGCCAGCGAACAATGTGATTAAAGCTGTGCTGCTGCGTGTTCCTCACCTGGCTCTGATCTGCTCCTAGAACACGGATTTCCCCACGCTGGATGGCCGGTGAGTCCCAGCCCAAAGTAGTGCTCTGCCTCCCGGTGTTACACAGCAGACACAAGGAAAACAAATGGCGAAGTCCCCCAGCCTTGCCAAAGGAGCTAGTCCTAGAGGGTAGAGGAAAGATCGTCTGGCCCAAGCGGAGGACCCCCTGAGAGCTCTGATTGAGGTCTGTCATGAAGAAAAATACTTTCTGTGTCATTTTGTTTCCATCTGTAACCACTTTTTGCCCATCGTAGGGTTTCTCCACCCCTTACACAGCATACAGGACAGTTGTCAACTTCAGCTTTTCATCCTCTTTGGATGTGAGCACCCAGCACTTCTCTTTAAGTGTGGCCATGCCTTGGGCGCAGATCTAAGGCCCCTAGAGGACCATTTTAGTGGGATGGTAAGCCAGAATCCCCGACTCTCTTCCTCTCAATCCAACACAGCTGGCACTTGTCCTTTAGTATTAGATCAACCTGGTGCGCAGCTGTTTTCCCCTGCACTTTGTCTCACAGCCAGGTGTGGCTGGGAACCTCCAGGTAAGTGTTTCTTCCCAGACTTTTTTGAAGAGCTCAGCTACTTCCCATAGCAGGATCAGTGAAAAAAATAGCAGCTACCACTTTTTGCAAATGCCACTGGAAGAGGGTTTGTTGTTTTCCTACCTTTTAAATGATATCTCAACAATTACTGCACAAACCCAGTAGTGTTGGTAATCAAGGTCCTGTCCCTCCTCTGTCTTCAGAGCCATAAAATCCCGTCTTCTGGAAGACTGCCCCAAACACCAAATTATTCTCTTTTTCAAGAGCAAGGGGAATACACATATCACTTGCTCAGTGCAAGACAAATTCAGAGTTCACTGGGCATGGAGCAGCTATGGCAGGGTCCTTTTCCTGGGCAAGAGGAGATCTGTGTCCCACCCACAACCCCTGGCTATGTGTACGTGTTATCCAGTGCCTGACTCATGCAAAATACCTAAACATGTCCTAGTGAAGGTGCTGAAACACTGATTTTTGCTTTCCAAGATAAACACTTAGCTAGAGATCAGTCTTCCTTCTCTCTGGACCACTTTGACTGTCACAGCAAGAGTGAACCATGCTGGTTTGGTACACAAAACACGTATTTCAGATAAATTCCTCTACAGGAAGCTGTAGTAGGATTTTCATTGCTCTGAAGCCTAGACCAGAAGTGTGGGTGGGCAAGAGAAAAGAAGTGCTTTTGTGGTTTGTTTTCTTTAAAAATATTTTTGTGGTTTCAATGAAATTGAGTTTTGTTGTTTCAATTAATTTCAGTTTTGTTGTTTTAGTGAAAGCCTGCCCATCTGTGGACATATGATATGTCTTTGAAAAGCCTTGGCTCCCACATGCTCTATGGAAACTTCTTCAGCTGTTCATTGCTTAAAACTTCCAAAGACTCCCACTCTCATGTATGATCTTCTCCTGGCACCGCCTGTTTGTAGAGCATCCAGACCTAAAAATGTTTCTTTTCACGGAGGGCTATTTGTATGTGAGACAGTGTATGTCCCCTGTTCCTTCCTTTGTGAAGGGCCAGAGTGGCAGTGTTTACTTCCTTCATGCCTGAAGCACTCTGAAAACTTTGAAAGACTTAAAAACCAGCTATGGTTTAGAGTCTGTTTCACACTTAGCTGAGGTTTCAGCGTCTGTGCAGTCGTGAATGATTGGCATTTGTGGCCAGATCTGCTGCTTTGGTGCCAGCAGCAGGCTCCCAGCCTTCATGCCAGGACACGTCTTGGTTTTGCCCTTGGGATGCTGAACCTGGGAGGTGCTCTCCACCCATGTTACAGACCTACCATATTAAACCATGCCCTGCCATGCCATGCTGTGTGGGGTAGAGCAGACTGGGCTGGTGGAAAGAGCGTGTTACAGTCCCTCCAGGCTGAGGAGAACAATTAGCTCAGACCCTCCATTTCTGGGGAAGGGCTCTGACCACACGGCTGCCATTTACACACGTGCTGCACTCCATGACAGCACCTTTGAGGAGGCCTCTGCTCTGGTGGGTGCCTGACCTGAGATCACAACTGAAAAAGTAAATGGAGAAGGAAGAATGCACAGCCCTAACTCCTAAGCTCCAGGGAGAGATTGAACTCCCCACACCGTCTGCCTGCTCCCTAAAGGCAGCTCCCTGCCCTGGGTGATGGTTTGTCTCTTGGGATGCCTCCTTATATCAGCAGAAGCCAGAAATCAGAACACAGTCCTGGGAGGCACCTCAGTGTCTTGCTCTCTGGATCTGAGAAGGCAGCTGCTGTGACCAGCACGAAGCTTGCAGTTTGTGTGGAACATTTGTTCTCCTTGACAATGTCTAATGTAAAAACCAATCAGCTGGTTTCTCCCTGAAGGAATGTCCTTTGGTACCTTGAGAGCCATTCCTGATCCTCATGCCTGACCACTGTCCTCACGAACCAAACGGAGCCCAGTTTCTGCCTCCTGAAAGATGGGACTTCATGGCTCATCACCCAGGCGGGTCCTGTTGGTGCACGACGAACAAGCCAGTGAGTCCCAGGAGAAGGGTGCAAATTGCAACAATGCACCGTGTCACCACTTTGCCCTGTCCCTTGGAAGCACTGTTTCCAAAAGTGACATGGAAAAAGGAGTTAACTCTCATTTGTTACTCAACTACTGTTGACTTGTTTTGTGTATTTGAGCTCAGCAAAAAGCTGCTCCTCAACTTGTTCACAGAACAGGGTTATTATTATCTGCTGTCTGACGGCAGGGTTGCGAGGATCAAATAAGTAATTTTTGAAGCACTGGGAGAGGAATGAAAGGCATTAGGGAGAAACGAAGTGCCCTAGCAAGTGCCTTGGCCTGATTTCCCTGCACACAGCAGCATCCATGTGGGCTCCGAGCTGCGCCTGTTCATTAGGTGGCACTACAGGCCCAAGATTCCACGTGTGAGAGCAGTCTCCAGAGGGCTCTGCTGGGTCTGGGCAGGGGTTTGTAGGCTCGGACACTTTGCTGCCCTATTTGCATATATTCTTCCTGGGGAAATATGCTGTCCTGACAAATAGTGGAAGAACACAGGCTTGGTATTGTAAGTGCAAAACAGCAGCAACTGAGATTTCTGGTACAGCTGTCCAGGATTGAAGTCTCCAAGAACGGCAGGGGGAGCCTGTAATTGCCTGGGGTAAATCCCATACCAGGGACCTGCAGCCCACCTGCTAACTCTGGTTGCACCAAGGCAGTGCAAAGGGGCTGCTGCTTTCCTCTGAACTGGGAGACATCACAGTTCGTTCTCACAAAGACCTCATCCATTCTCCATTGGCCTGTGGAGAGGCTTCAAAGGCTGCTGGTGATCCAGAGACACATAGTCTTCAAGGAGAGGGCACCATGCCACTGTACTTTTTCCTTTTGCCTCTGCTGCAGGGCTGGCAGTAGTGTCGGGCACCTGCCCTGGGGCCTGGAGCCTCCTGTGCTTTTGAGTAAAAGATACACAACACATCTCAGGTTGTGCCTTTTCCACTGAAACATCCTGAGCTGAACTTGGGTTGGGAAGGTGCTTATGTTCCCTCACAACCCTTCTAGCCACCTTCTTACTCACCTTGATTTCCTTGGCATTTCCCTGGTTAAATGTTTACACAAGTTTTCAAAGCCAGGGAGTGTACAGGCAAGATCTGGGAGTGCTTCCTTTGAACAGTTTGGTTTGAGGTGTTTTAACTCCCTCCTCCCGTGCTGCCAGTTTTTCCTGGCCTGGCACAGTCCTGGCTCTGCTAAGGCACACCTGACTTGGCTGACAACTGACACAGCTGTTCCCATCCTAGTGTTCCACTAGAGCTGAGCCTGGGCTCCTCCATTCCAGCTGGCAGCTTAGTCATTCTCTAGCCCTGGGTCAGTAACCTGCAGTCTACTCAGTGCCCCTCTGTCTGAAGCTGAAAGATAAATGCCCTTGAAATCTGAAGTAACCACGATAATTTTATTTTGAACAGGAAAATGGACTGTTTTTTCCCCTTATCTAATTGATTAGGAATGTCAAATATTCTTTTCTGTACACTATGCGTGCCTCTTACTTATGTAGGAAGCAGCTGGTCTAGGGAATGAGCCAAACACTTTTTTTTAACTAGAAAAAATTGAGCTTTCTTTTGGGACTTGGGGGGCTGTCACTGTATTTCATCGTGAGTTGACAGATAGAATCCATCTCTCTGCTTTTCCTTCTGCGTCCTGACATGTCTCTGGGAAGTACCTGCCATGTCCCTGCTTCAAAGAAAACTGCAGGTGTCTGGGAGAAAGGGGGGGGAGGAGGGGTCGCTGGGGCAGTCAGGCCAACGGGATGTTCACAGCTCAGGAGCCATGTCTGGGCACCTGATTGACATCAGAAAAAGAATCTTGGCTTTTGTCTGAGTGGATTTCTGTCTACTTCTATTTTTGCACATTGCTGAGCAGTACTGGATGCAGCAGTCACTATCTAGAGGATGATATTAGCTTTGCATCCGCGTGACTTTCTAATTCTTTCTGTAATGGGCTTAAAATGAAGTGTATGTTCCCGTTTTTCTCAGTAGACAGTTACGCTTCCCATCTGAAGTTATTCAGCCTTACACTGCATTTCCAGAAAAACCTTTCTTAGGAAGACCCTGAAATTGCAGTGTAGGTAGATTTGTTTCTGAGGAAAACTGTTGCTTCAGCAAGATTGACAGGTACAGCACCGTCTACTTGGAAAACACAATAGAAAGATGGTTCTTGGTACAGTTTGGCCAAATGGGTTATTGAACCCCCTTGAAAGATGTAGGACTCTGTGGGATCACTAGTCATTGTAACTCCCGGAAGCTCGTGTCAAGAAAGTTGCCAATGAATAGAGTTATTTTGTAGGATACCTTGTAAAAAATAATGAAAAAATAGACAATCAATGTTACAGATGTCACTGTAAAGCTGTCACTATGCACGTGCCTCATCCCAAAGCAGACTGCTGCAGCTCCTCATGACAATGGCCAGTGGTTTTCATAGAATCCTAGAATGGTTTGGGTTGGAAGAGACCTTTAAAGATCATATAGTCCAACCCTCTTGCAATGAGCAGGGATCTTCAAGTAGATCAGCCTGCTCAGAGACCTGTCCAAGCTAACCTGTAATTTTATCTCCAGTAACATCTGTGTTCACCAAAGGAGAGAGGAGCAATGGGTCATGCACTGGTGGATCATTGAACTACTGGGGTTGGCGTCATCTGCAGGAGGTTTATACCCGAGTGGAGGGAGCTGGGAGATACCAAACAGATGGGGTAATGTCTTACATCTCCTTTTATGAATGCTCACATGACTTCTCAGCACTCAGCAATGGCTGATGTCACCACCATTGCTTCCCACTTTCTGTGATACAGATGAACTTGGCAGGTTTTCATCACGCATCCCAGATGTGTACCTGGTGCAAGTGGGGGAGAAAATAGAGCTAGGGTGGACATTTCCAGTCAAAATAACACATATTCCCCGTGACAGGTTGCTATGGGAAGTGATCATTCTGATAGTCACCTTGAAAATACCTCAGTTTGGTGAGTTGGCACGGCACCCTGAACAGGCTCACACGTGAGGTGTCCTGTGACCAGCAAAGCCCACCACTTATCTACACAGGCCTCCAAGTCTGAGTCCTGAAGAACATTAAAAATGGTTTAAAGAGCACATACACAGCCTGACCTGAATATTACCCTTTTGTACTGTAGTTGTCTGGTGCTTCCAAGAGCCATTTCGAATGTGGATTTGTAGTGGTTATTAGGGCTATGGCCAGAATGACACTCTCAAAGCTGAATATTCAGCAGTAACTGAGCTGCTAAATGCTGCTTGATGATCTTGTAAAGATCAGGGAGCCGAAAAGGCTTGATTTCACCTGGTCTGGCAGAAAACACTGGGATTTGTTTAAGCAGCTAGCCAAGCAACCTCCAGCATCTACTCCCTTACCAGAGGAGGCCAAGCAACAAACATTGGCTGGATAAAAGTTTCCACCAAGGTCTCACTGGCAGGAGGGAGTTCTGCCAGCAGTGCTGCTCTTTGTCACTGAGACCTAGTGTCCAAGGGCTGCCCTGGACATAAAGGCAAATATGGACAACCTAGTTGTTCCCACCAGGCACGAGGACACTTGTATGTACACAGTAATTTGGCCTAAGTGCTTGGATTTGTCTTTTTCAGGTTTTTACTAGCATTATCAGGAGCTGGTGAATTGCCAAAGGTTTGGCAGCTGATAAAAACAAGTGCCATGCCAGATCCAGGGAAAACCCCACACTCAGACGCAAGTTGCCAGCCCCAGCAACTCTTTCCTACGTGTTTTGAGGTCCCTGAGGGACATATTCTTTGACAGCACTGCTGGAGGACAAGGCATACTCTGCCTATGTTGAGCAAGATGGATTTTGCTGAGACAGTGGTTCCCATGATCAAGTTTAAGCAATAGCTGTAGCTGTTAAATAAATCAAGAGAGGAGCTGTGTTCCTGGACTTGCTGCTGCTTGTCATACACTGGTACATTGTTCTCCTGAGGTGGGATTCACTGTTCTTGGCATTTGCCAGCTAAAAATTAAGCACCTTAAATTGAGCTGACTGAAAATGAAGCAGTCAAACACTAACAGCCCTTGTCTCCTTCTCTAGACAAAAGAGAGCGTTGAGAACTGCCACAGCATGATTCATCCCAAACTTAAAAAATTTCAGTCAGGGAATCAAGTTCTTTTTCTGGACATGCCCATCTCACTCTGTAGACTATTGAGGGAGATGAGACAGCTGGCTGAGACTTCAGAGCCAGTGTTTAGACATCTGTTGTAAGGTGAATCCCACTGATGTCCACCACACAGATTTGGGAATGCATGGAGGGCACAGCAAACATAGGGGCAGTACAAACACTCAGACTTTTGCAGGGCTGCATGCTGTGTTCCAGCTCTGCCCCGGTTTCCTTCCTAATAAACTCCCACTAATCCATCTCCAGCACCTCTTTGACATGGTTAAATTTGTTCAGAAACCATCCTTCACTGACCAAGAGGTTGGTCAGTGACATCACTCTGACTGCTGATGTGACTGACCACATACACCCTTGTAGCAGGGGACAGGTTCATCTTCTGGATGGGAGAAGAACAGACCAAAACAGTGCCAAGAAGATCTCACCTTCACAAAGCATTTGTTGTTACCCAGAACACAGATCCTTACTCAGAGGCAGGAACTGACGTTTGAGCCCAGACAATGCAGGTAGGTGGGACCTTGGATCTGGCTTTTCTGGATTGCCTCAGGAACATCAATGCACAAAGTCAATCCTTGAAACCAATGAGTTTGCTCAACTTTGGGCATCAGTGGGCAAGTACACCAAATACCTACTAGACCTGCCACCTTCTGCTCCACTGCAGCATCTGTCCTTCTTGCCTTGTGCCAGGACAAGGCTGGCCAGCTAAGTGAGCTGTTGACTGAGTGTTGAGCCTTGTCAGGAACAGAGACGTGCCCAGTCTGGGAGCACCCAAGAACCACTGGGTCCATTTTGCCCAGCAGCCTGTGTCCTCAAGTAAGAAAGTAGAAATCAGGGGAGATACGTATACAGCTGAAGTGATGTCATTTTGTGTACAAAGGCCACAGTTGGATTTAAAGAAGGACAACTCCTTGCTTTCTTGCACCTGTTATTTAATCAGAAATCCCAATAATCCTCAGACAAAAGATGTAGGATCTGATCAGCCCATTGGAGACTGTTGATTGACACTGCCAACAAACGAGAGGCATGGTATCTCAGATGTTAAATTCTCAGGAAAGAAGTTAGAAAAAACAAAATTACTTTTACTTGGATTCCTCTGCAACACAGACATTTAAATACAGTCAGTCGGGTGCCAGTGACACTCTCATTGGGAAGAGAAATCCCAAAGGAAAGAAAACTGACCACAAGCCAAATGGGAACTGAAGAGCCAAGGTGCAAGTAACAGGGGTTCCCTTCGTCCCAGTCTGGAAGCCTAGCCAGAAATGTCATGAAGCCATTCATCCCCTTTCTCTTATTCTGTTATATTTAATCTGGCAATAAATCATCATATGTGATATGGCCACTGTGATTAGTTTGTATGGATGCCTTTGCAGCCTGAGTATGGTTACACGGCAGTGGTTTGGGATAGCTGCCTAGCTTGCCTTCAGGAGATGTTATCCTGCAAAGCAGCTAAACCTGCATTGTGCGGGGGCGGTGGGAGAAGTCAGGAGAAATGCTCAAGGGCCTGCTGCTCCCTGCGAGAAAGCTGAGGGGGAGGTGAGCAGCCCAAGCACAGGACCCTCGCTCCTCCGCAGTGCTGGGAACAGGCAATCCATGGCAGCGGGGATGAGCAGCAGCCCTGAAGCACCGATGCTCCCGGGAGCCATTTGCGCTGACTGACCCCCACACAGCAGGGGAGGAAAACAAAAACCGGCCCAGGAGGGCCTTGTTGTGAGAAGGAAGTATTATTTAACGTGCATTGTGTTGGGAAAGGAAAACAAGGGTCCTGGCACTGAGCCAGGTCCATTGGCCTCTTTTTTTTTTTTTTTCTCTTTTCTATTCTTCTGGGCAATTGTTCTAGTGAGGATAATTTTTTTTTTTTGGTTGTTTTTTTGCTTTGTTTTGTTTTTTTTGGTGTTTCTGGAGTTGACAATGCACGGGGTAATTTCTTGGTGCTTTTCCTGTGTTTTGGCACAGGGACTGCCCGAACACTTGGCCACGTTTCCTGTGGCAGAGACGCCACTGCCACTGCCACGTCCACTGGCACCAGCACCAGCACCAGTACATGGGTTGCATCATCAGCTGAGCAGGGGCTTCTCGACTGCCCCAGAGCTGGGGGGCAGGAGGGAAAGGCAGAAGTGTGGGCAGAGAGGTGAGTCAGTGTGGAAAGGCAGCACACATTTCTGCTGGGTGACTCACCAGCCCTTAGGAAGAAAAAAAATAATAAAAAAAAATTCCAGCCGAATTCTTTCAGGGAGGTAAACAAGGTCACACAGCACAGTGAGATCCTGTTTACCTGAGACAGGACGTCTTTGCAGAGCCTGTGCTGGAAGCAGGGACATGTTGACATGACTCAGGGTGGCCAATGCAGGGACATGGGGCTGGGGGGCAGGGTCTCAGCCTGAGGACCCCAACTTCATCACAGCAAGGGGGGGGGTGAAACCTTGCGATGGGGCTGGATGCTCTGCTCTGTAGCGGCTCTCCCTGCTATCCTGCGTCTCTGCCAGGAGGGAGAGCAGGAGGAAAGGAACCACTGAGTGATGATGGCAGGGCTGTGCTGGCACTCGATGCTCACCTCTAGCCCTTGCCATGCTGGGGGCCCTGGAAGATCTGACCCGCTGCTGCCCAATTGCCCGTATCCCATCACAAGTGAATGCTTTCCCCACGGCCCCACAGGGAAGTCCCGGTGGCCACACGGTTAATTAGAGCCCATTCCAGACGCTGACTGAGTGTTTTTTCCTGATAACAAGACGTGTGTGAGTGTATGTTGCTCGTTGCTCGGGTGAATATCCTGTTCTTGCGACGGGCCAGGGAAGCGGGGGGCAGCTGGGGGGACAGCCGGGGACGGGATACAGGGCAGTGTGCCGGGATTTCACATTCCTGGCATTCCTGTCTTGGCCTGCAACTGCAAAACAGCCCAGTGGGAAGAACAGAGCACCCTCTGGATGAGAAAATTCAGCTCTCTTCCCCACTGGAGTGTGTGCAGGGGAAGGACAGGGATATACAGGAGCAGAAGTTATCCTGGTGTGAGCACTTGAATTCAGCTCACAAAAGCATGTTTCTGTTGCTCCTTCCTCTTACACAATCTCCAACTCATCAGCCAGATTACACTTCTCACTGTATCCAGACAAGTGAAGGATGCTTGGCATTCTCCCCACTCCCAAGGTGCCCCTGGGAACCATCATGGTGATAGAGGACATCGCAGGACACTGTCTTTCTAGCAGCATTGCTTCAGATCTTGGGGGTGCAGGAAAACCCCCACAGCCCTGCTTCATTCCCAAAGAAAGCACAGAGCCCAAAAGTGCCCCTCATCTGGCTGCCTCAACCTGCTCCCAGCTCCTCCACCCTCACAGAGTTGAGCCAGGATCTGCAATTCAAATATTGCAAGAAATGTAGCAAGAAGACCTCTTTTCTTTCTGTCTTTTTTTTTTTTTTTCACTTTTTTTCACTGACACGCCAAGCCAAACAGGGGCAATGCTGACCTTCGGCCAAAGCTATGTCATGATGTTGTCTCACAGTCAAATCACAATCCTTGGCTCTTGCACAACCAGGTACTTGGAAAAAAGAAAGAGTTCTTTCTTCCTTTAAAGCACACCCCTGTTCCACCTACTCCAGCTTCCCACTTTCCCCCTTCACAACCTTCTGTGGTTTGGTACCTTTCTCAATGAAACAGGCACATGTCACAGCCCCACTGACAGCTGAAAAAGGAGAAGGAGACTCCCTGGCTCCCACCACCAGCTGCACACACATGTGCTGTTGGAAGGGGAAGGGACCAGGAGGACAGAAGACAGTGCCTCTGGTCACATGCAGAACACTGTTTTTGAGGAATTGAAAGCATGTTATGTCTGCAAGATTGCAAAAAACCCCCAAGGATGCTTCTACATTTTAGGAAGTGGTCAGCACAGCCATTCTTA
Organism: Eulacestoma nigropectus; assembly: GCA_013397775.1. Classification (NCBI taxonomy): domain Eukaryota; kingdom Metazoa; phylum Chordata; class Aves; order Passeriformes; genus Eulacestoma; species Eulacestoma nigropectus. Next base: position 1,748,725 of record VZTE01001811.1, read on the forward strand.
GGCCTGGACAGGCTTGCGGGAAGCTCTTGAGGGAGTCCTGGGGATAGGACTGCCTCCCTGCAGCCATCGGGAAGAAAACCTGCCATGTGCAATTTCCATACCCATGGCTGGGCATGCAGCAGGGGTCTCAGCCTCATCCCAGCCCCTGGTGCCTTTGCCCTGGCACTGGTGGGGTGAGGAGCTGGCGAGGTTTGGGGTTTGCTTGTTTGTTGGTTGGGGGGTGGACACTTGCCACAAGCCACTGTGATTTTGGTAGGTCTGTGTGTTTCTTTGCTGTGTTGCTGGTGGGGGAATCCCTGCAATACCAGATCAGGGTATCTGTGAGACTGCAGTCAGCACCAGCTAAGATGCCTTTGCTCAGCAGGGAGGCAGGTCCTTGCTGTCTCAGGGCCCGTCTCTGTAGGAAAGAGCTGCTGTGCATCAGTCCCAGTTTTCTTCCCAGCATGGAATGCCTTTTATCCCTCCCTGGAAGGGGACTAAGCCGTGCTGCAGAGGAGCGCTCAGTGCAGGACAAGGCAAAAGGGACTTCTGAACTTGGAACTCAGCCCCCAGTGCTGCACAGAGGCTCCCTCCAGAGCTGTTTATTCCTAAATTCTTTACATTCAACTTCTTTCCAAACTGCCTTTTACACCTGCAGCTAAGGAGAGCCCTGTTACTGGGGAAAGGCAGGAAGATTTTGGACAACACATTGACAAGTGCCTTAAAAACATTTGGGTCTGTAGGAGAAACGGTGTCAAGGTCTGACACTTGCTGGCAAAGTCAGTCCCATCCTGAGATTGGGAAGGGGCGTGCATGTGTCCTGTACCGCCCAGAGAAAAGGTCCAAAGATCAGAGGCACAAAAGCTCCAGCCACTCAAGGATTTCAGCCTAGCCCAGAGCTCCCAAGCAATCCAGCTCCTTGGGAATGGGAAAACCCCAGCAGGGATTTGCTGGGCTCTCAGAGGATTACAGTCTGAATGACTAAACCTGTTAGGTCACTCGAGTGATCTGCTTCCTTTTATGGTCAAAATCAAGTGTCAGAAACACAGGTTTCCTCTTTCCTTAGAACTGGGTTTTCTCAGTACCACAGATCAGAGGATGCAATGCTAAAATTAAGTGTCTGAAAGCACATGCATAGTGTTGCAATCTTGCTGCCTTGCCTACTGGTCTGTGTAATGCATGAGTTGGGTAACAAACAATAGAGGTTGGAAATAGCCAGGACGGAGATTTCCTCTTTCAGTTGCAGAATTGTTTCCTTGACTGGTGCGTGCATAAGCCAGGTGGCAAAATGCTTGCCCCGACCAAGTTTCCTGGCAAGCAGGAGGGGTCTTTGGGTGAGGGGTGGAAAGGAGTGAAAGAAAAAGTTCCCAAAAAGCAAATCCTTCCTTTGGGCTTTACCGTCATCTTCCCACTCCTTTACAAGTTCACTGTGTCTCTCAGTAACTGGTTCTGGCAGCTCGTCACAAACTTCTCAGGTCCTTTTCAAACCTGTAGATGGGAACTATCGGCGTCCCATACCAGCGACGGAGAGCTGAGCTGCAGATGCCCATATTCAAGGATCTCTGCTAACTGCCAAACCCTGGCGCTGTGACCTCTCCCATGCAGGGACACATACCCCAGGGAGCCAGGTCCTACCAGCACTGGGGAGCAGCAGACCTTCTTGCTCTCCCCAGTTCAAGCACTGCAGTGACCACCTCTCTCAGCCTGCAGAAGTGCCAGATGGAACCTGCTCTGGCCGCGCGCAGCCATCCAGCTCTCACAAAACTCTTGTTTCACTCCACTCCCATTCAATAAGGGCTGACCACATCTGAAGTTCAGGACCCACCCGCCTTACTCACAGCTCACTCTTGTGATACTTTGGATTTGTGGCCACAAGTGTTCCAAATGCCAGGGACACTGCCAGCAGCAGTGACATGCTTCCCCATCTGCCCCACAGCGCAAGCAACACACCACAGTGGGTGCAGCAGCACTGTGCCAGCTCCCAACGTTTGCTGCCCGAGAGTGCCCATTTCCTGGATGGGTGCTCACATGCACCCAGATTCCTTGGAGGATTTTTTAATCTAAGCTCAAAAATATTCATGTTTTCCAGCTAGGGAAAAAAAAAAATCCCCTGTTGCTGGCTGTCCTTCCTCAGGGATTAGTGGTGTTTGGCATCAGGAAGTCTCCAAGTACCCAATGCTTCTCCTACAGCCTTCCACCCAACCCTGGTCTTGCCCCAAAAGAGAAGCAGCTCCTTAACCCCAACCACTCCAATCAGCTAACCTCTTGCGTGCAAAAAAACCACACAGGATGAACTTGTAATGAGATATCCCACTTTCTAGGTTAGAGCAAGGAGAGAAGGGAACAGGGTTCAGTCCTGGGTTTGAGGGTTGCACCTGACTCCTCATCTCTGTTCAGAGTGGGAAACTGGAGCAGTTTTTGTATCCCACATGGCAACAGCGTCTGGCTGCTCCTTCCTGGCCATGAGCTTTGAAACCATCTACAAGACCTGAGTAAATAAATAAGTACAACAATAGGTCACAGCATACCCGGTGGGACTATCCATGGAAAAGGGAAAATATGTATCATGGGGAAAAAACTGCAGATCCTGTTCAGCTGCTCCTTTCTGTTTCATTTAACACACTTGAAGGTGGCCATGCTGGGAAAATGCCTTTTTCAATTACTGGGCTGTTCGCACCTGCCTCAGTGGAGCCAGGAGAGTCTCATCCCATCCAAACCTGAATGCAAGGAACACCCATTTCAGTCCTTTAACAGTCATCTGACTGCATCTCACTGCCTCCAGAGAGATGGTCTGATGTGTAAAGCATCCCCCATCCCTCCCAGGGGGCACACCTGCACCACTGGCTGTCACCTCACTGCAGCAGGCACTGCCCTTCACGGACCAAGAGCCTCATCTGGATTTGTGTATCCTTCTGGGAGGGAGCTGGTCCTCACCCAGCCTGGGATGCTGGACAGCAGGGTCCCCTGTGAGTGAGAGGTGTGCTCCTGCTTCGCTCCACTGCCTCAAACTTTCCAGGGCAAGGCTATGCTATGATTGTGGTGTTTTGTCCATGGCTACCAGGTTTATGGGACACCAGGGAGACCCCCTTTTCCTCCCATCCCCCTCCCAGTGCAAGCATTTTGTTTTTCTTCTTAATTAGTGGAAAAAATTCCTGAACCTGTCAGAGGGAAGGAAGGTCTTTTCTCTCTCTCTGTGTCTCTCCTCGGTCAGTCATTGAAATGCAAACAATATCCGTGGTCATGGTGAAACATTTTTTCCACCTAAATAACACCTCTACAGATTTTAAAGGCACAGTCCACTTTGCACAGCCCCTCGGCATGAGAGATGCCCAGGAGGCATTGCAGGCACCCTGCAGACATGCAGGCACTTCCCAGAACCTTTCCTCACAGCCATCAAGCCAGTGTGTGCAGCATCACGGCAAACTCCCCTGCCCTCCTTTCTGGCAGCTAACACCCCAGCATGCCCAAATGTCAGCTCTCCTGAGCACCCTCCCAACCTTCTGATATCCACGAAGCCTGCTGACACCCCCACCCAAGGCCTGGGGAGTGCTGAAATCCCCTCCATGGGGGGGATGCAGGTGGGAGGAAGGGCTTCTTTCTGGGAGAACATCTTGGTTCAGTCATCAGCACTTTTCCGGTGCTGACCTCATTTACTTTTTTCTCTGATGTTGTTGCTCACAGCTGAAGAGACCAATAGTAGCTGACACCATCTCCTCTGCTCTTCCCTGGGTCTGTGCCGAGATTCCTGCTGAAAAATCTTTTTTTTTTCATGCAGAAAACAGCCAAGCAGGGCTGGTTTTGGGGACCAGAGCCTGCCTTCACTGACTGCATTGGCCAGCTTTGGCCAGGGCCGAAGGTCAGGACATTTGGGAACTTGAGAGTTTCCAAAGCTGCTGGGCCAAGACCTACGGCCAAGCTGCTTGCCTGGTGTTTCTGCACCATCCATTGAACTTTTGCAGCATGTGCAAAAAAAATTCACAGCAAACATTTTGTAAAGTGCATTGACTGTCAAACCACAAACCTCCCTACTGCCTGGGTCCCCACAGTGTTTGGGTTGCTGCTTAATCCCTTGCAAACAGCTTTATTGAGATAGTAATAAAAAAGTAATAAAAAAGTAATAAAAAAGGGGAGTTGTTTCCCTTGAGGCTGCCTTTACTCCAGCCTTTGCCGTGAATCCAAGGCAGCCTATCATGCCAGAGTCCTGTCTGGTATCTGCCTGGCTAGGGGAGGAAAAATGGTAGGTGAGCCCTGCCATAATTTTATATTCTGGTATCTTCAATCTCCTGGCTCCTCTGCCAAGAGCTTCACGGATCCACTGCTGTGACTGTTAACTCCTTGTGTTAACCCAGTTTATGTGCTCCCTGCACGGAGGCCACAGCATTTGGGGTTACCTCCAGTTCCTCTTAGCACTCAGTTTTTGGGGGGCTCTGTTGTTGCTTTAACCCTGCGACAAAATCCACAAACAGCTGAGGCTGCCTGGCTTCCTTGCAGTGTCTTTTAAGATGGGAAATTCCCAAGCCTGCCACAAGTTCACTTGGTCACGGGCAGATCATGGCTCAGGGAGGGGCAGCACCCTTTGGTCACGGGCTGTCTGAAGGCGAGTGAGGAACAGCTGCACGCTCAGGCAACGAGTTTTTGTTGTGGGGTTTTTTTCCTAAACAGCTTTCAATTCTTCATACTTTTCCTCCTTCTTTGTACCCTGCTTTTCCCTTGGCACAGATGGCTTCTCCAGCCCCAGGGCCCATCAGATATCAGTGCATGGACAGTGAGATGGGGCCACACTCCAATGCATTCCTATCCCACCCCGGGATAAAGAGGGAAGGCACTGGTTTCCACTGAGCTGTCTCCAGCCACGTCTGGGTCATGGGCAGGTGAGGCAGCAGGACACGGTGGCCATCGTGGTGGGGGCACAGCTTGTGCCAGGGAGGCATAAGATGAGCACAGGGAGGAGAACGCCTGTGTGGGCTTTGTGCCACATGGCTGGGCTGGAGAAGGCTCTTCCTTCGAGCCACAGCCAGGTGTGGGGAGAGTTTAAGCTGTCTGTACTCCTGAGTACCAACAAAATAAGCAGTCAAGGGTTTTCCCAGGCCTGTTCTTGCAAACTGATTTTTCACTCCATTTACCCACCAAGCAGCTTTAGTGTTGCAAACTGTCAATGCTAAAAACCACAAAGTCTGGTTCTAAAACACAGGGATTTGCTCCTTGCACCTGAATTGCCCCCAGCCTTGCTCTCCCATCAGCCTGCCGCTTTCAGGAGCCGTGCTATCATGGGAGGATCCACTGCTGCAGCCTCTCTCCACTGCCTGGAAGGCTGGATGCATTTCCTCCATCAAAAGATGAACCTCCTGCTGAACGGCATGTCCCGAAACTGGGCCTTTAGGTAAAGCAGCAGTTGAGCAATTAAACCAGGGACAGTTGCCAGAACTCCCCGGCTCCTCTGAGATCACCTGCAGCACTGGGTGCACCGAGCTGGCATCCCTGCACGGAGACACTTTCCAGCAGCATGCTGCCAGGATTTATTTCCCGAGCCTGGCTTTGTGGGGTGGGTGTAAACCACCCGCTCCAGCCTTGAGAAGTGGCACAGGTCCCTCCTGCCCATGCTCTAGGTTGAGCTGTGCTGAATGTGCACCAGGGCGCTGTGGCAAGTGAGCAGCCTCTGAGCGAGCCCCCGGGCAAGCAGCTGCTGCATGTGGGTGCCAGGCACTGGGCAAGGGGTGGCTCCTGGTGCCAGGGCTTGCAATCTTTCAGCACTGGTTCATTCCAAGTTGTTAAAAGCAGAGACGACATTTATGGATGGGGTTGCCTGGGGACCTCCATGGACAGGCAGTGCGCCAGACCCTGGGACACCGAGCCCTTCCTCCCAGTCCCCAGTCCAGGATGATGCTCCCATGTTTCCTGTGCCTTGCAGGCCTCTTTGCACCTTTTTCTTCTCAAAGTCCCTGCTGACAGGCCCTCAAGCCCAAAGAAGTCTCATGCCAAAAAATCTTTCTTTTCCCTGAATTATCCTCTGGAAATCCAAGTGGGGATTGTGATTTTGCCTGTGTTTTCATTCTTGGGAGCAGATAGACCTCACCGTTACTCCCTCCCTTTGGAGGATCAGAGAAAACGTGTCATCACCCCAAAATGAACCATGTCCAACAAGGTGCACACCCGTGAGTGTCAAGCTTGTCCTTTAAGGACATCCTGGATTACTCCTACACATTGATGTCCCTGGGTTCACCACTGCAGCACAAGTCTCCGCTTGGGTCTATGATCCTCACAGCTGAGCCATGGACTGAGGGTGCTGTGCGTGTGCTGGGGGGATCCCAAAATTGAAGCACAGGGCAGGACCTGCCTTTGCTCCCCACGGCATGGCACCCAAGTGCCAGATATGTGATACCTCCCTTGCTGGGAGGAAAGGGAAATGCAACGGCCTTTCCGACCAAGGGAAGGACTGCTCTTGTCTAGACGATGTGACTGAGGAGGGAAGGGGCCAACTGTTTGTACAGCTTTGGGAAGTGTAAACAGTGCTGACTGTCCCAAGCCCTTCAAAGCAGAGGAATCCGGAGATGGGATGAAAGCACAGGGAAATTCTGGCCGGGTGTCCTAGCAGAGCAGCTCAGGAGAAAGGGACCTCTTCAAGACAAAAACTCCAGCACCTGAGTCATTTCAAACCAGCCCAAGTGAGGAAGGAGGAGCACAGCACGGCTGGCTGTGGGCAGAGCTGGGCATGGACTTTCCCAGCTTTGGTTGCTTCTCTCTGCAATCTCAGAACAAGTGTCCTGAAAAGGAAACTGGAGGCCTTGGAAATCCTGCTGTGCCCTGCAGTGAGCTGGTTTGGCCTCTGCTTTTCATTCAGCTCACAAAAGAAAGAGAAAATGCTGTTCAAGAGGTGATTTCCTTTTTTCTTTTTTTTTTTTTTTTTTTTACAACTTTAAATACAGTACTGAGTATAAATTAATCTTACATTTTAAAAAAAGGCAAAAAAATTAAAATAAAATAAAACAAAACCTCACCTTATTTACAAACCAAAAGAAACAGATTTTGGAACAGGAAAAGAAAGTGTCTTAAGACTTGAGGGCTTGGGGATGGAGGGAGGGAGCAACGTGCTGCCTTGGCAGTGCTATGAGAAGTGCTCTGGGCTTGCAGGAGGTGAGAGCTGGGTCCCTCCACAACTTGTAACAGCTCCCAGGCTGTGGCTTTGGCTACTTACCCCATCTCCCCCCAGAACTTTGCCCCACAACTGGGGTGTGTGTGTGTGAGGGGAGAAGCGCCGTGTGATTGCTCTGGGCAGGCATTTTCTTCATGTATAACTGCAGTGCCCAGCACAGCACAATCCAAGACCCTGACTCCAAGGTGATGCTGGGAATTCCCATCATATGTAACAATTCAGCTAATGGTTACTGACTATTACCTGTGCAAAACCAGCTCCTGCCCACACAGTCCTCCTCCCTCCTCGAAGACAGGCAGTGGCCCAGGAGGGACTCTACAACTGACCCTCCAATTGTTCTCTGAGTCCTCCTCACTTAAGAGAGCTCATTTCTATCTCAGACGGCTGCTGCCAGCTGTGAAGACCATCCTCATTTCTTTCTCTATACCTACACAGAGCTGTCCACATCATGGATCAACTTCCAAGGAAAGTGGGTTGGGAACATCTAATGGGTAAAGATCAAGAAGGAATTTGGGAGAGAAAATGCGAGGAAAATGATGGGACATGTGGGGACGTTGGGAGGGAGAGATTAGTGGAGGCATAGCACACAGGACATCCAGGAAAGAGTTAAAAACCTCGTGGGAATGACATGATTCTACTTTCAAGACCACAGAGCAGGCAAGGACAGCTCACTGAGATTAAGTCATGCTTCTAAGTTTGGCTGTCCTTGGTCTTGTTGTGGTGCCACTTCACCTCCTGCAAGGAAGTTGTGCTGGGGAGCGGGAGAGTGCAGAGTGAGAGAAAAGGGTAACAAGAAAGAGAGAGATCAGATGATGCCTCTGCCTGCCCCGTCCCTGGCCTCGCAGGCACGTTGCAGTAACAGTGTGCTTTTCTGCCAGCCCAGTGAAGCCAATGCATGCACGTGCCTCTGAGCTTCCTGCCACTGGGGAATGAAATCCATTTAAGAACATATATATATATATTTTTTTTATATATGTATGTATAAATACACATACACACGCACACACACGCACACGTATATATATATACACACACACATATACACACGCACACATACAGAGTGAATTTAAAAAATAATTTGAGTCCGAGCCTGGAAAGTTGAATTCTCCACCAGCATGTGCAAAGATGGCTCCCCTTGGCAGGGGCCGGGGGGGTGGAGACGATTCTGCCGCCGTGTGCTCCTTCCCCACGATCCAAACACCTTCCAGTCAGCACCAGGAGCAGGGGGGGGAAAGGGACTGGGGGAATGCATTTGGCTTCTTTGTTTTGTTTCTTTGCTTGTTTGTTCTGTTCCCCGAGATGTTGTACACCTTAGTGGTTTTGGTTTTCTTTTTTAAAATAAAATATACACACGCACGATAAAAATATATATCTGTCCAGGTAGAGCGATAAAAGTCCTTAGTGCATTTTCCATCATTGGTCGCCGCTCGCAATCTGAGATTTGCCTGTCTCCAAAAGGTAGGTCCAGTGCAAGTGTAGATCTCAGCCTTACCAGAAGCACGAGGGAAAGGGAGAATATTCCCCTTCTGGCCTCTGTCCATCTGTTATTCTCCTTCCCTCGGAAGAAATTGGACCCGCTTTCCTTTTCACATTTTCCATCCTGTCTTCTGTAGCAGGGAAGGAATTGTCCTGTTCTCTTCGCAAGTTGTGGCTGTTGGCATTCACGGTTTTATTTGTACTTTGTTCTTTTCTCATATATATATGTATATATGTAGTTCATCCTTGTCCTTTTGTGTGTGTGTGTAAAACTTTAAAATTATGCTAATAAATGAAAGGGAGGCTTTGGTGGGAGAAGGTCCACTGATGGAAAGGGAAGCACCAGTTGCCGTCTGAATCAGACGTCGAGGCAGATGGACAAAGAGGAGAAGTTATCATTCCAAGGACCCCATGGGGGCAATACAGCAAATATATTAAATAAACCTGGAAGTGAAACAAAACCAGACACAGCATTAGAACCCTTCGCCCTCTGCAACTCTCCTCCTATCCCCTTTTCTCCTCTGGAAATATTTGTGCCAAAGTGCCAGATTAGAAGCCTGGGAGGACTTTTGACCTCCTCTATTTTTTCCCCTGAACAGCTTGAGCCAGATTTGCATGGGTTTGCATTATTTCTACCCTGGGAACTTTAGGCTGGCCAGGAGAATCCTGGGATAATCAGAGCCCTCGTAATCGTGGGAATCCCAATCTCAAGACACTGCCCGGTGCCCTTTGTCCTCAGCTCCTGAAATGCCACACACGGAAGCCTGCTGTCCCCTCTCCCGGGGTGAGGGGAAGTGAATGTGAAGTGACTGGCCCAGGCTTATTCAAGTGGCTGCAGCAGAGCTGGAACTGCTGAGCCATGGGCCAGGGCTCTCTCTGTTAAGCTGTGTCGCCTCTATCTAAATTCAGCTCCCACCAATCTGCACCCTGACTACTCTTTCCCTCTTTTCTGCACCTTTTCCTCTCATGGGGAACCAGGGCTTTGTCTCCTTTCCCTTGTACCAGTGAAATTCTTCTGATGATGAAGGAATTACTCCTGTTTACACGAGTCATGGAGAGAAGAATCAGACCCTGGCCTGACAAAGTCCAGATCTCTTGCCAGAGATTCCATTTCTCTTTTCCCCTGGTATGACCTTTCTCATGCACATAGGCTTCCTGCTAGGAGAGTGATGAACCACAAAGTGTTGCTGCTTTTCAGTCTTTCTTCCAACTCAGCTAGTGAAATAAAAGGAAAAGGGATCCCCAGAGCAACATTAATTCTCTGTTTTCAATGGAGAATCAATAAAGAAACTAGAACAGGAGTTGCTCCACAGAAGAGATGAATTACACGGACCCCGAGGGGATTTAGGCGTAGGGAGAAGTCAGGCTTGTTCTCTGCCTGGAAGGGAGGCAGAGAAAGGAGAGGGCGGGGCCTGAGAGCAAGGATGGCTGCAGCACGATCATTCCAACCTTGTAAAGAGCCGTAATTCCATAAATAGAATGCACATGTTGGCACCCGACCTAGTTCTTCCTCCTCCTTCAACCCAGGTTTTGTCCTGCAGCAAACTGAACGAGTGGCCAGTGCTGTGGGAAGTGTCTAAGATGCCATGTCCCAGGAGGACATCCCTCCCGACTGGAAAAGCAGCTTGCTGTTACCTGCCTTGTGCTCTCTCTCCCCTGCCAGCACTTCTATGCTATGAGGATTTCTTTCAGCACTTTCTTATCGTTGACGTGCTTGTACTTCTTATGTTTCCTCTTCTGTGCCGGCGGCCGGCGTACTCGCCGCCTCTGTGAGACAGCGGCTGTGGTGAACGCCGGTGACAAGCCTGCCAAAACAGAGGGGAGAGTGTCTGTACAGCCAGGGGCAGACAGCTCTTGTTGAAATATCCTTCTCCACACACTGTCAACAAACAGCTCTGCAACAGCGGGGCCACAAGGCCTCTTTCTGTTCTTCTGTTCCTTGTCCTCTGTTCTCCACATTCTCTGCCCTCTCCCTTTTCCCACCATGCCCTTCCCCCCACCTCTCACCTTCCTCTCCTTCTTTTCCCTCAGTTTCAGCCCCTTCCTGGCAGGCAGACATCCTGGGAAAGGTCCCTCAGCTGGTATAAACCAGCAAAGGCCCTTGGGGTTTACTAGAGCTAAGCAGATTGAAACCAGTGGAGGTCTCTTTTCTCTCTCCCCAGCCCCTCTTCTCACACCTCCCTTCATTCTACTAAGGCCAAGATCCTTACGTCTCTGTTCACGCGGCCCTGGACGGATGTTCCTGGGGGGTGGTCGGAACACGGCTTCACACCGACACTGCACGTGGTCCTCCAAAGGCACAACGACGTTTTTGAATTTTGGCTTCCTCTGGACAAATTCGATCTTTTTCACCTGTTTGCAAGAGGAAGGCAAGCAAAAGATTAATACAGCTTCGGCTCCCAGTCTGTAAATTACTCAGTGTCAGTGCACTTCAGTCTTGGCTTTCTTCCTAAAGGGTCAGAAGGCAGCTTACAGAGCACTGTTCAGATTCAGGGGTGGTGTGTATGGGAGATAATTCTGAACATGGCAGCAGAGCAGACCTAGACCAGGCAAGTTTGGATGTCTCTGGTTGGTTCCCCTGCTCCTAACTATTTCCAGTGCTTAAGCAGGACGACTGGTTGATCAGAGACAGAAACAGGGAACATGCAGGACATGCTAGCCTGTTTCTGACATATGCAATGGCAGAGACCTGCGGCAACCAGGATAATTCCCTCAGGAACCTACAGGAAGGGCAAAAGGAGAAAACCTCAGGTCCGAAGCAAGCTAACGCAGCCTCACCAGCTCTGCTGAGGCCTGTCTGAATTTGTCTCAAGCTCTTTAATAACTCGCAGGGCTGAAGCCCTCGGCTCTGTGTTTCATGGGAAAGGCGGTGCTCTGGAAATTCCCTCGGACTCTCCACCAGTGCTGACTCAGAGGGAAGACTCATTGCTCCACATCCCACCACAGGGCACAAGCTTTCTAGAGGGTCCTCCCACTCCAGCAGCAGCCAGACCTGACCCCACTCAGCTTATCTAACAACTCTGTGGTCCCTGAAGTGCTCCGCAAGCTATAAATACTCACTCTGCTGTGCATCTGGGATGGAATTCCTCTAAACCCACTGCCCCCAGCAGCATCCCTCAGCCAGCGCCAAAACAGCCAAGCTGTTTATCTTTCCTTGAAAGCCCACTCCACACGCTTCAGACCACACGCTGCTCGCTAGACAAACACTTCCAGCCAAACAATAGAGAGACCTCTGTCCCCAAAGAAACCATTTCCAGGTCACTTTTTCAGGCTGGCTTTTGACCTCTCACTTGTTTTTTTCCAGAAAAACAACTCCTGCTCCCCCCCATTTTTTCCTCGTTCAGCCTGGCTTTTCTGAGAAAGGAATTTCCTGATGAAAAGAGCTGTGTGTGAATACAATCTCTCCCAGCCAACCTCTGCTGCCTGCCTGGGGGAGTCTCTTATGGCTCAGGCAGAGGATTAGTACGGGATGAATATTATTTTTAAACAAGCTGTCTGGGAGGAAGCTGTGAGGAGATCACTAGTAGCTGTAAGGGGAGGATCAGAGCAATAGGTTAGCTGTCAGGTGTCTGCTGGCTGATGGAGCAGGTCAGGAGGTAACTGTAGGCTGAGAAAGAGAAGCTGTTCCAGTGCATGTCTTGGAAAGAAGCTGCAACAGCGGTGGAGGAATGGAGACTGACACTGCAAACCCTCCTCTTTTTGCATCAAAACCAGTTCCCACAATGAAAGCACCCTGTTTTTTCTGCTCTAACACAGCAGACAAGGCTGCCTTGACCCCTAGGAAGGGCCGTGGCATGGAGCTGCAGCTGGGGACAGTGCCTGTAGCTCTGTGTGGTGACAGTCCCCAGCTGCTGGACAGCACCAGCCCTTCCAGCAGCTGGCACGGACCTCAACCTCGCCAGCGGCTGCAGCGCTGTGTGGCCAGTGCAGAGGGGACAGACGGCTGCATGAGCCCAGCACCCGAGACCCGCCCCGGGTTTGGCTTTGGGGCACAGGGATGGCGGTGGGAGCAGGAGGAGGGAGCAGTGGGAGGCGCGCCCCTCACCTGGACGTGCCGGACGCGGATCTGCGTGGGGCGGCACTGCACGTTGCGGTTGTTGCAGCACCCGGAGCAGCGCTGCACCTCCACGCAGGGTGGCCACACCACGAAGTTGGCGTTGGTGCTGTCCACCATGTTGCGGGAGATCTCGAAGACCACCTCCCGCGTCTTGCACTCCGCGAGGACAGCTGTCTCTGCTGCTGCCAGAGCATCTGCGGAGGGCCAAGAGAGAAACAGGGGATGAAATGGGCTTTGCAGCTGTCACCAACCCACCTCAGCCACCTCTGCTGCAAGAGAAGGACCCCACATGGCTCTCACATGTGCACGCACACACACACACGTATGTTCTTTCTCTTTCTCCCACCCCTCCAGCTCTCTCCCTACACAGACCCATGCCCTGTGGAGGAAGCTGCTGCACGATGATGTTTCTCACTGCAGTCCAGGCAGGAGATGACACTTTGGAGCAAACAAGCACCATCGGGATTTAAAGCAGAGCAGTGCACAGAAGTCCAGACTCCCTCTCCTGCCCTCCCAGGGTGTAACACTCAGCTCCTACTCCAGGCCCAGACCCTCCTTCTCATGTCTCCACACATACAGGCACACTGTAACCTCCACCCCTACATCTGTATCTCAGACACATGTCTGGACCACCCGTGGCTGCTCAGTGAGTGCCCCAACAATCACAAGGTGCAAGACCCCCAGCTCACCTAGGCTTCGTCGCTCTCGGGACAGGGCCACAGGGTTTTGATCTGGCTGAGTTGCATTCAGGTTCAGGCTCGAGCTGTCCTGCTCTGCAAAGGGTAAGACATGACCTAATAGCACCAGGTAGAGGCAGGAGAAGACAGCAGGCACTTCTGCTCAGATCACCAGGCAAAGTGCAGGGACATGGGATAAGCCACGGACCCAGGACATCATGATAGGTGTAAATCCACAGGCAAGGTCACAGCTGTGCTGTGGCAGGGACACTCTTTGCTCAGACTAGGCAGCTCAAAGCAACAAGCCTATCATGAAAGAGGGGACCCAGTCAGGTCTAGGAGAGGAAAACTCCAGCTCAAGAAAGATAAGGCTCATGTCAGAACTTTCTGGTGTCAGAGAGGAGTAGCAGAGGGATTCAGATTGGCTAGCTGAGACCAGGATAACACCAAGGAGGATCAAGGACCAGAGATGGGACAAGCAGAACACTTGGTATTTAACACTGAAGTGCTTTGCTGGGATGGCTTGGGACTGGGAGAGTTGGGAGGTGAGAAGGCAGGTGAAGGCGGGGATGGGTGATAGGTGGGGTGCTTGCTTTCTCTCTCCCAACTCACCTCAGCTGCTCTAGGTTAGAGCAGTTTTATGACAGAAGAATAGAAAAATAAAGTTAAAATTACTTTTCCTCTATACTGCTCTAAGGTAAGAGGCAGGATCTGGAGGTGGTTCAGTCAGCGATGGGAGAGGAAGACCGATAGCATTCAGGCCAGCCCTGAGCGGTTCCCTCCCACCCACTGCTTTTTCCCATAGGAAGTGCTGAATAGAGAAATGCCCATAATCCCCATGGAGCACTCCAACACGCAGCCCCTCCTGAGCTCGGGACAATGGCTGCACTCGAAGATAGCTCCCACCCAGCCACAGCTCTTTCCTTCTCTGACCTGCTTTAGCAGCTGAAGGAAACTGAATGGACGTCAGCATCAAGGGAGCAATTTTCTTAAAGGGAATTAGGGGCCAGTGGAAGATCTCTGCTTATCAGATGTGTGGTGGAGCAGACTTCCCTTACCTATCATGTCCCATTCCTCTTCCTCAGCCCTGCCCTAGTGCAGCCCTCTCATAAAGGGGAGCAGGGACTTTGCTCTCTGTTCAGGTCTCAAGCAGTTGCTGATGGATTTGGGATGGGTGCACAGAGGCTGCATTCACAAGGCAGGAATCATGTGCCTGTAAACGAGCAGCCAACACCTACGTGTGAGGTGGACAGACAGGCACCCTTTAAAGTGGCTGGAAAGGTGTGATCAATTCTAGGCACCATTCGTCTCGCCCTCAGGCAAGCATCCAAAATGAGAACTGGTGGATCATGATTCAGAAGGGCCTGTAGTTCTCTCTGGGCTAGAGAAGGTGTCTGGATGACTGGTTTACACGGGCAGCCACTGCTTTGTGGGCAACCACAGTTAAGGAGACGACCTCCACTCTACACACCTCTGTTGCTGGGTCTGCAGTAGTGCCCAAGGTCAGGAGAGCACTGTCTCAGCCCATCTGCCTCCTGGAGCTGCCTCATTCTGGCTCCCTGTGCAGTCAGTGGAAGGAAGCAGCTGTGACACACACAGGGGCACAGACAGCACAGGGAACAGCTCCAGCCACTTTGGGATTATTTTGCTAACACGCCAATTTGCTAATTCCTCACAGGGCAAGCAAATGGCAATGCCCCTCAGTCAGTACCTGGGAACAGATGAGAGCCACGGGGTCCAACAAAGACACAGCTTCACAGCACCACTTTCTGTTTCCCTGACCAGCCTTTCCTATCCGGGACCTGAAGTGAAACCAAGTGACTCTAAGGTCTGCAGCCTTCTCTCATACCCCTGGGCTTCTGGAGCCAACAAGATAAGCCCATTTTATTTCTTAATCACGAGGCTGGTTAATAGCCATGATAGAGATGTATCTGTTCCTTAGACACTGGGCCATGACAGACTGGATGCATCTTCTCAGCTGCTCCTTGCCCGCCCCTCCATCCTGTGGCATTTTATCAAACGAGGGTGGGGGCTGCCTTTGGTGCATAAGTTGAGTTGATGAGAAGAGAGAAATGGGGGCAAAAAAATAGCAACAACTGTTGACTCAAAACAAATCTGTTGGGAATCGTGTCCCTCCCTCCTCTAGGTTGTCCTTCTACATCCCGGGCCAGCACTGAAGACATTTGGGGCACGGGGGACCAGCACAGCTAATTTTGGAAGTTGCCCCATTGTGTGGCTCGTGGACAAGGAGGAGGGAACTGGTGAGGGCAGGGAGAGGCCCTGGCAGTGGTGGGGAGCCTCGTCGCCTCTTTCTAAGACAAACAATAGCTGAACGCAGCTGGTGCCCTCCCCCTCGCTTTCCCCCCCTGCCCCTCCAGGGCCGTTTTGAAAGGCAGCGGGAATGCTTTTGAGACTGCGCCAGTGGTTGGACTGGCATAGGAAACAAAAGCAGGAAATTCTGTTCCCCCGTAGATAGTGTCTCGGCAAGGATTACAAAGCTCAAAACAGACAAAACACGAGAGAGAAGTCGAGCTGGGGGGGCTGGGGGACGACGGGCGGGAGCAGGGTTAGAATAGAAAGGAATTTGCTCTGAAGAGACCGTTTATAAATAAATTCCTGGGCCGGCCCAGCCGCCGTGGCGCGTGCTCCAGTTCCCACACGTGCCGACCCCTCCACGCTTCGCCGCTCCTGCTGCTCCCTGCACTCCGCCCTGGCCAAGTGACCCCGAGGCCCTGCAGCCCCCGGAGCTCTTATCTACAGGCAGGAGGTGAAGCGACTTAGCCCCTGGCCCGTATCTCACCCATGGACACGTGCTCTGCTGCTCTCATCCTAAGAGCCTCTGGGAGCCCTTTTTTGTGGATGCTAAACCTGGAAACCCACTCAGCCCTTTCCTCCTCTGTCACCCTATTTCCACCTCCCATTTTGCCTCCTAAACTGATCCTTGTCCAATTCAAGCCCTGCTGCCTGAGCATCTTCCAGGGTGAAGAATGGTGATCTCAGTTCCTTGGACTCACCTTGCCCGTCTCCTACCATTCTTGGAAGCCAGTGTCCCTCAATAGATCAGACAGTTAGGAGATCTAAAAAAGCATCTAGTTGCCTCTAACTCCACAAGTTTCAGGGGGACTAAGTCTGTAAACAGACAGGTCTTGGCTCCTGAACGGTTCCTATATTTATAATGAAGTCTGTTGATAGTGTGCCTGCTGAAAAACAGAATATCCCCTCCCAGCACCCCCCAAAGGCTTACTTAAAAATAGAGGAGTGTTTGGTGAAGAGGAGATTTACCTACGGAGTCTATCCGCAGGGCATGCTGGAGGTCACTGATGGAGCGCACTGAGCCGCCACCCAAAATCTCATAAATGTCTTCGGGTATGGGGTCCCCCTGCCAGATGACAAAAAGGGAAGAAAAGAAAGGGAGAAACAAGCATTAGAGAGATGATCTGCAAACACTGACTGTGTCATGGAGCAGGGAATCAAGCATGGGGGAGACACGACAGAACCAGCGAAACGCAAAGACGTGTGTTGTCTTGTGTTGGCTTTTAAACCTTGAGGGCTTTATTCCGCATGAAGGCACGAGCCTGAAACCTAACCAAAAGCAAGAGAGCCCCTCTCACTGCCTCTCACAAAGCTGTCAGGAGACTGAAAAAAGCCAAAAAATACCCGGGCTGTGCAGCAGAGCCCTGGACACTACGCAAGCAGCCAGCAAGGCTTCCTTCTCCAGGGGTGTATGACTTCTGCAGGTGGCTTCTCATTCCTGCTGCCTGCAGTAAAGGCGTTTTAACAGACTTCCCTTACACTATCAGATAAAACCTTCCCAATATTTCCCTCCGTTATGAAACTCCCTCACGGGCTTTGTCAGTTATCGTGTGCATGTGCGTGTGCGAGCGCGTGTGTTTTCAAACCACAGAGGCCCAATAATATACATCATTTGCATACTCTTTTTTAAAGAAAAAAAAAGGCGGGGGGTGGAGATGAAGATTGACCTTCGCGGCTGAGGCTGCCCCAGCGTGAGCCCGCAGTGAAACCACAGAAGCTGCAGGGAGGTGATGCGCTGAGGATCTGATTTGGAGGAAGAAACATGGGAGTTGGGATGTCATTGCATACCAGCACCGAAAAACCTTAAGTAAGCAGGCTTAGCAGCACCAGACGATGGGCCAAATGCAGAGTTTGTTTGGCATTGCAGGCAGGTGCAATGCCATCAGTCTCTTGGGAATTTTACTCTGGCACTAGGCTAGAGTGGGCCCCAGTGACAGCACTTAATAAGAGTACAAAGGAGCGGTGTAGGAAAGCAAGTGCTGATTAAAACATACTTCCGAAAGACTAGAAAAAGAGACAGAGGAAAGTACTGGCCAAAGTGTTTGCTTAGCTCCCAGCTCTCTTCATTCAGGGCTACTCAAGCGGAAAAGCTGCTCTTTCAGCCGGGTGCTGGACGGCGTCTGAGGCACAGCCCTACACATGTCCCTGTAACTGAGAGGAGAACTTGGCTTGTGCGCCTGTGAAATGCAGGGATTTTCGTGTGGGTTTTTATGGACAGTTGGTGGCATGTGTGTGGTCCTCCTACTGTACAGCTATTCCCTCCCTGCCTGCGTTCAGTGCAGAACATTTCCCTTCCGCTCGCAGCCAAGAAAAGCCACCAGGCAGGTGGCTAAATGTTTGCTTTAAACCTTGAGGGCTTTGGCCCAAACCTGCAGCCACTTTTGGATGGCTGTTTGAGCCTGGCACTCTCTCACACGTGCCTGTCCTTGGCCACCCATCGTTTGCTTCCATAGTAGGAGAACAGGAGTGCTCCCTCCTCAGCCCTGCCTGACCACCCTCTAATACTATAACTTAAGCTAGGATGCAGTGATGTGAAGGTTGCTGCAGCCCAAGTCATGGGGCAGAAACCTCCTGAAGAGAGCTGCAGAGCAGACAACACCAGTGTCCTAAACCTCCACAGTCAGATCCACCAGAGAGCTTCAGTCAGAGCGAGCTTTCCTGCCCTGCTCCATCCCTGTCGCTGTCACATCTCACCACAGATCTGGCTGTCCGCCTGCAGCAAAAAGCAGATTTTACATCCCCAGGCATTACTTCCTCGGTCTCTGAGGGAGAGGGAAGCAGCATCAGTGATGAATGCACAGCGAGAGAGAGACTTGTATAATTCAGGGATCACTGAATAGCTGCGAAATGAAGATGCCTTCTGACATCTCCTGCTGCGTGAGGAAGAGGGGCATCAACAGCCCAGTGCCGGAGAGGCTCTGCAGCACTTCCCTGCCTTGTGCCACACACATTTACTGGAAGAGGGATCATTTGCAATTCCCAGTACTTGCAGTCAGAGCTCAGTGCTGGGTGGTGAAATTGCAGGCTTTCAATGTTTGCACCTGTCAGCAAAATGTGTTTGTGTACAAATGCTGCTCTGCACGGATGCCCCTGGACCTTCCTGACACTTAATACGTGTAGGAAATGGAACTTTATTTTAAACTCCAGCACTTGCTGGGGGGAGAGCGTGGGCAGGTGCTACGAGACTCGGTGACTTTGGAAGCGAGCTGGGAGGTGTCACCTTGCTAACTGAGCAGGGGGAACAGATATGAATCAGGCATTGAAAATGCAGGCCCTCAGGAGCCGTATTTCTGGTGACTGCCTGTAGGAATAAGCTCCACTCCCTGCTCACGGCAGCAGTTTTGGGTGCCAATTTTTTCTTATTGCAGATACTACCAGCATGGCTACGGTGTAACACCAGCCCACATGGCTCATAATCCTGTCCTCCTTCCCCCATTTCTGTAAGGCAGCTCTGCCAGTGACAACTGCAAGCCTGTGAAGCTCCTTACTTTACCCTTGTAAATCAAGTCCAGGGCTGGCCCAAGAGCAGCTACAAACCTGAGCTGCATGCCTTGTCCTTGCTCCCTCTGGGGTCTGTCACTGGGAACAGCCATGCCTCTGGCCCCCGCCCCAGCCCCATGCCTGGGACACTCTGAGATGGGGGCACCGCACACATCCAGGCCTGGGGCACTTGTGGGATGAGACACAGGAAGGAGAGGTCCATCAATCACCTCCATCTAATTCCATGGGATCAGAAGGTACAGGAGCATTGCAAGAGAGGTGGGATCCCCAACAGACCAACCCAAGCAGCTGGTGCTTTTCCTGCTTAGCAGCTCTTCTGGAGTTATTTGTCTAACACAGGTTAACAATCTCCTTTTTTAACTGTGCGGCAGATCAAAGAAGACTTTTGTCTCAGTGGACTCTTGGCTGGCTGTCAAGTGCCCCAAGGCCTGGCCTTGTATGCCTGCGAGGCCCTGAATTCTTAGAAGAAAGTTTGTTCTTCCCTCCCTCCCTCTGCTCCCCAGTTCCTGACTCCGACTCTCCCCTGAGTCGCAAGGGCACTCCCCAATCTGCCAATCCCCTGGCAGGGACGCTCACTCCCCTTTCTTGTGCTGGCTGCTGGTGCTTGAGGGGCCATGGCACACCTGACAGAAGGCAGCAGAGCAGCTGCTCCCTGAACTGTGGCTGTGACACAGGGGCCTCTTGGCATATCAGCTTTTCTTCCCTCCTCCCAGACGTCCAGCAGCACTGTTTGGCCACTGCAAATAAACACAGGTGCAGCAATTCCCCTGTTACCGCTCCCCACACATGCACTCTCCCAAAATCTGCCTCCTCCCTAGCCCCACCGCCTCTTGTTCTGGAGTTTTTTCCCAACTTATGCTTTTGAGCACCAGGGATGCTGAAAGGTCCCCTTGTCATCAGCTGCTGGCAAGGTGGTGCAGGGAATATGCAGTGTTGTGGTCTACACCCTCTGGCAAGGGTTTCACAGTCTTGCCTGAAGGTGTGTCTCTTGGTAGGTAGAGAGGAGGAGGGAGCAAAGATTGTGCAACCAGCAGGGAAGGCAGACCCTCAGGGCTCAAAGAAATCAGACAAGGATGCTCCTGAGGTGAGGACTCCTCGTCCCTTTTGCTGAGCTGGTGTGACTCCACACAGAAGGACAGAAGTGTAGCACCAGCACCAGTATGTGAAGGGCAGGGAAGCACCCAGCTCTGCCCGGGGGAGGAGGACTTTCTGAGCACCTCCACACCGACCATGGCAAAGGATCTTGGCAGCAGGGTCTCAAGTGATCAGCCAGGCAAAAAACCCCAAACAAACAGCATTTTTTAATTCCCTCTGAAGCTGATGTGTGGATCCTGAGGGGAGACTCCACCGCACTCCCTGGCAGAGGGCAAGACCAGCAGCACCTGCCACCAGCCCTCCCCTTGCACAGGGCTTCCACCCTTCCAGCACCACTCTTGGCTACAGGGGGACCCTGACAAATGTCTGCCAGAGTACCCTGCAGTAGGCACAACCCTCTTCACATGAGCCCCTTCCACCTGGAGTCACGGCTTATGTTTTCCCCCCTTAAAATAATCAAACAGCATTTGATCTAGTCCGTGTTCCTAAAACACAGCCAGACCCACCCACCCTTTTTCCATTTCAAGGGGGACTCCACTGCTCCTCCACACTCCCCCCACACCTCCCCTGTGAGGGCTGGAGGCATTTCCACCCCCAGGGCTGGTTGTGTACCAGCAGCACTGGAAACAGCGCAGAAGCCCTGTCATTCCCTCCTGCTGCTGCACATCAGCTGACAGTGAGAGGGAGGCAGGGACGACTCGCCTGGCTCCTTCCACAAGCTCACCCCAGACGTGTCATCCATCCCGGCTTCCACTGCTTTGTCCTTGTCACTGCCTCGTGCTAGGAAGACTAGGGAAGAATGCTGGAGCCTTGCAGCAGGAAAACGCAATGGGGAGCTGGGCCGAGGTTATAAGCAAGTGCCCAGCCGCACCCCATTCCTCGGGAATTCCAGAAAGCACTGCCAGTGGGGCTTCACCCCAGCACAACCACGACTGGCTCAGCCCATCTCTGTAAATGTTGCAAGGCAACTATTACAGCCCATGAGGCAAATGCAAATAGGTTCAGCATCCTCGCTTCCCAACTGGCAAATACCTTCCCGCTGAGGCTTGTACTCCCTCCGGCTGGAAGAGCTCCAGGGCCCTCCAGCTCCAGATGGGTGTGATCAAAGAGGGAGAGGGACTCAGGAGGCTCCATCTCTTTGCTTAGGGCCTCTGTTGATCTGGGGAGCTACTGCTCCTCGTGCACTTTCTCCGGCAGGGCTGTGGAGGAGCTGCAAGCCCCATTCAGAGGAGGACTCTGGTTCACCAGCAGGGTGGGAGCTGCACTGTCTGTGCCAGGTGCAGAGGGTGCAACACACTGCCCTCAAAGTAACTGTGAGGACTGGCCTCAGGCAGAAGCATCTACCCAAGCAGAAATGTTCTTGGTTCTCTGGTCATACAATGACAAATATCACAATTCCTCCCATGAAACCTCAGGCCAGAATTACCAAACTCCTAACTCTACTAGGTTGTCAGAGAGCTGTGCAGCGTTTCAATCTGATTATGGCAACTGAGTAACAGCTCCTTGGGATCAGACACTTCCATCTTCACCCTTCCCCAGCGCCAACTGTAGCTGATGTTTCATGCTGCATGGGAGAAGGAGATCTGAGCCATCCACGGAGGAAATACCATCCTCTGCGCAAAACAAACATGACCACTGGGTAGCCCACAGCTCTAACTGCTTCCTTTTGCGGCTTGGGCAAGGGCAAAATGGGCCCATAGTGAGGTGACGTGATGCTTTGCACCAACCTCTTCTTTGCCATCCCACAAGGGGTGCACCCACTTACCCTGCCCAAAAATGAGGAAGGAAAAGAGAAGAATGATGCAAAGAGGGGAAAGTTTTGGTGGAAGGATATTTTCTGCCCCTGACAATCAAGCTGCAGATCCAACCCACAGTTTTACCATCTTGGGTAGAGCTGAAGTGGGAACCGAGAGCTGTGTGGGAATGTTAGGGGCTTTCTGATCCCCTCAATCTGCATGCGATCACATGATGAAATGTGACAGCAGAGGTCAAAGGATTTGGGGGTTTGGGCCTCCTTTTCCTCAACCAGGGCTTGGGATGAGGCTTCAGTTTCCACATAGGGAAACTGAAGCGGGTTGGGGTGT
Organism: Eulacestoma nigropectus; assembly: GCA_013397775.1. Taxonomy (NCBI): domain Eukaryota; kingdom Metazoa; phylum Chordata; class Aves; order Passeriformes; genus Eulacestoma; species Eulacestoma nigropectus. The sequence goes on from VZTE01001811.1 coordinate 1,771,057, forward strand.
TTGTTCGAATCCACCACCTGGCCCTTACCCTCTGCTCGGCTTCTTCTGAGCAGCGCATTTAGGACTGCAGGGCAAGATGCTTGCGTGACCATGGAAGCACAGCAGACACTCACCTCCTGCCCCTTCCCCCAGCTGGGCACACATCTTGCTGAATAACCATGCCGCTCGGTGGTGTCGGTGTCTCTACTCACACCGTCCCCTTCCTCCCCCTTTCCAAAGCCCCACGCCCTTTCTCCACTGGCCTCCTGGCGATGCCAGGGTGGGTTTCATACTGTGCGTTATTCCAGAGGTGCCAAGAGGGCCTGGGTCCCTGCTGCACCCGCACTGCCGTGATGCCAAAATCACCGGGTGGGGTGAGAGGCTCGAGGGAGCCGGCGCCCGCTCCGGGGTGACAGCCCTGGGCGAGGCAGAGCAGGAAGCTGCGGGTTCCCCGGGGCTCGCCGGCAGCATCCCTGCTCCCACATTAACCAGGGGCCGCTTCAGCCTGGTCTCCCCTGCCCCTGCAGCCGGGGGCAGACACAGGGGTGGGTGTATTCCCAGGCGAGTCGCCCACGGCGGGCCCGTCCCGACGGGAGCGCCCGCTCCAGAGGGGTGTCCGCTGCAGCGGGCGCTGCCCTCCGGGCGGGGGGCGGCGGTCGCTGCCCGCCATTT
>VZTE01001811.1:1771770-1803525 GCA_013397775.1 Eulacestoma nigropectus
GCCCCGGCCGCCCCGGGCTGCGCCCGCCGCACCTGCGGGCCGGAGCCGCCGCCGGCTCTCCCCCAGCGCGGGGCTGGCGGCTCGGCAGCACCGCCCGCTGCCCGCGGCGGAAACTCACCTCCATGCGGGCCAGCGGCAGCGAGAGGATGAACGCGAAGACCACGCCGAAATTCATCCCGACTCCAGGCCCCGCCGGCTGCGGGCACATGGACGGCGAGCCCCGGGAGGGAAGCGCTTCCCGCAGACAGCCCCGCGGCCGCTCGGCCTCAGGCATCGAGGGCGCCGCGCGTTCCCATGTCCCCTGCGAGCCGGGAGGAGGTGGGACAGTCGCAGGAGCCCCTGGAAGAGGACGTGGAGGTGGTGGTGCTGGTGGTGAGGGGAGACAGAAGTAATTCTCGGTGACTCGCCTGCCTCTGCGCTATCTCATAAGCCCGGTGGGAAAAAAAAGCAGTCCCTCGGAATTATACACATCCAGAGTCTGTGTCCCCCTTGTCGCAAGGGATGCTTCAGTGGTGCCTTTAGCTAGGTGGTCCACATGCTATTCTTCCTCTTGGTTTTCTTCCCTTTAAAAATAAATAAAAGCTTTTACATGCAGGTAACAATGTCTCAATGTTCTTAGCAGAAGGTGCGCAGAATAATAACTAAAAGAAAAAAAAAACTTTTCCAAAGTTTGGTGTGAAATCCAAAAAATGAAATCTTCTTCCTTAAGCTGTCCTCTTCTTAAAATGCTCCTTTCCTTCCTTTTGGCCACTTGCTTTTTAGAGAAAAGTTGCCAGTGTACATTTAATTTCTTCCCCTTACATTAGATTCTGGCTTGGGTGCCTTCTCGTTCCAAGTGTTGGTGGTTTGCTTGGACGGGAGGTTTGCTTTGGGTTTGGAGACAGGTGAGAGCAAATGTTTTGCTCTGGGTTTGAGTGTGTGTGTGCGTGCGCTGAGCCTTGACCAGCCTCAAAGTGGAGCCACTGATGCTGCCTCCTGCACTCTGTTGCAACAAGAAAGGAAAAACAAAAAAATGCATAAAAGGTAAAATTTCAGGAGAGGCGAGAGAGCCGACGGGTCTTTATTTTCTGCGAGCTGCAAGAGAGACTAAGCTGGCACTCGGGGCTGCTCCTTTTATGAAGGAGAGGAGATGGGTGGAGCATAACTTGCCATCCTCCTCTTGGCTGGGTATCAAGGAACAAATCTAGTGAGGGAGTAGCAGTTCATTGCTGACAAAATAAAAAGTGTGTTAATTTAAATGATAAATTAATTTAAAATGACTAATGCTGCAGCAACCTGTATAATGTGGCTTTAATATCGCGTGAGGAATGGGGACAGAAATTCCTGCCTCCTCGGCAAGAGATAAGAAGAGAGGAGTTCCCGGCACGGTAGTTTGTTATTTCTTTTGGCCCCAGGTTCTCGCTGTTTCAGTCTGGAGACCATTTCTCTCAGCTCCACTTGCCGCCTTCCCTGCCCTGCTACACCACTAGCTCCAGGGAGAGAGATGACTTTAATATCTTACATCTCTTTGTGTGCAGGGGAAAAAAAAGAAGCCAGAGAAATTTACACGTTGCTATAAGACAATCTGGTGTTGCTCGTGGCACCCGGAGGTATTTTGCTGCATGATTATCTCCGCGATGTAATAAACATCTGAAGGGAAATTAAGCAAGCAGACATTTGCTGGGGGGGGAGAGGGATGAGGAGGGGAAGGCTGCTAACAGGTGAGTTCAAGAAAGAGTCATATCCTATTGAAAAAACACCCATGCGCACGCCCTCTCACGTACGTACGAGTGATCTCCCGGTGCCGACTTGCACACTCGCAAAGCACACTCCAGGCACGACCAGGAGGGATTTCTGCACCATCTTTGTGCAGGCTCGTAGCCACCGATACATTCCTGCACCGTCATGCACCGCAGGCGCTCGGCAGGCGTTCGCTCTGAATCCCAAGCATCTTCCCTGCTTTTTCTATGCTACGCACACGCTTCTGTTCGAGCCGCTCGCATGCACAGCTACGTGCAAATTCTGTCTCATTCACACATCCCTGGGCATCCATGTGTTCTCCTTCACTCTCCTCCTCTCTCTTCCCTTCTCACATACATACACCCACTGGCATACCAGTGGCCTCATCTCACAGCATCACACATGCTCCCTTAGACTCCCTGGATGCCTGCGAGTCTCCTGCAGCCAACCCTCTCTAAAACGCACGGTCTCGCACCAGCATTCGCATGTGCACCATCCGAAGTGTCCGGGGGCAGGAGGAGCAGCCACTGGAACTGAGCAGCAGGCAGCGCTCCGAAGGCTCCTCTGTAGCAGGCATCTGACAGCACCTCCCAACTTGGCCAGCTGCACCCCTGAACCTGACTTTGGTCTCGTGGTTGTGGGTGTGGTCAGGAAGCACAGGGACACAAGGAATACTGGGGGTCCTCCATAGCTTTGTTAAAACAGCCTGGCTCCCCTGGGGCAGCATGTCAAGGTGCCCTTGGGTCACAAGGGATCACCTTCATTCACCCAAACCCAGAGGAAGAGTGGGCAGGTTTCTCCACAGCTGGGGAGTTGGTCAGAGCCATGTCAGCTCCAAAGTCCAGGCCATCTGAGGTGCATGAGTGCAGGGATAAAGAGGGTCCTGGGAGTCCCTCAAACTGAGTCCCAAGTGGCTTGGTTCCAATTTTGGAGCTCAAGGGGGTGGAAGTGGAAATGCAAGGCATACCTTTGCTCATTTCCACCGCCAGAGACCTTAACAAGACTTTATCTTAGATGCTCTAGCCATGTTAGCCCTGTCCCACCCCAAATTCCTCAGGACGCTCTTAGAATTCCCCTCATTCTCCATCCTGGCCCACCAGCAGCGTACCAGCCATTTCAAGTGATGATAATTTGGCTCTAACCCCCCAGCAGGGTGGAGCTGTAACCCTGATGTCCACCTGGGTGCTGAAACTCCTTCTGAAATCTGTAGGAGGCTTCAAAAAAATGGTTTTAAAAGGGCCTTGATCCATCTCACCTCTTTCCAGCCAAAGAAATGCTGTAGCCTTGCACTCCTTAGCAGTCAGCAGGGGGAAAGGTGAGGATTTGAGAAGTCCTTTATCTCTGTAGAGGGAGCTGAGGGTAACTAGGTCCCGAATGTCCAGGACCCCATTATGTGGGTCAATGGAGGTCCAGGTGCCTTTTGAGGCTCTCTGCCCTCAAATCAGCTGGCGTGGCTCTACCACCTTCACGCCACCTGTGCAGGGAGTCCCCCATGCTGTAGTGGCTGCCTGGCCAGGACAGAACAGCCTGCGTGTGGGAGGGCTGATCAAATTCCTCAGCAGGGAGAGATATTGCTGCTGGGAGGAGAAGGTCTCAGCAGAAAGCTAGCAGGGACTGCTGCAAATTTCTTGCTTGGTAGCTGCTGCAGGGCCTGATTTTGGGGGAGATATGTGTGGTGTGCTTTTTTTTTTTTTTTAAATATCCGGCTATATTACATGCTAGATGGGATAGAAATAGAGTTATTTATTTTCATGTGGATGATGCTGGGCAGTTTTTAGAAGCTCGACATCAGAAACAAAAAGCTAATCCCCGTTGAACCTCCAGACAGCAAGGAAGAGGATGTTTGGAATTTGACTAATCATCTACCTATGACCCTGCCTGGAAATAGAGCAAAGTGATACTCAAGCTGCTCAGGCTTCAGTGGTTTTTCCTTACTCTTTCTGTTTTTAAGACAGAGACAGATTTTTCTCTAGTGAGGCCTTTAGACTGGCTGAGTCAGTCCCACTGGCACTGAGTTCAATAGGGGTGCCTGCACCTAAAACTGCTGTGCCTTGAGTCTGCTGGGGGTTCCTTTGATTCTCTTACTTCTGTGAAATTAGTTTGACAGCTGTCCCACAAACCCCTAAAACTAATGGGGATGACTGGATCTCCCCCTCACCTGGCCTGTGGGATGGGCATGGAGGCCCACGGGGCTATTGGTGTCCCAGATGTCACAGGACAAGAGTTTGAAACCACCATGGCATATATTGGGAAGGTATTTTGAGGCTACATGAAGCACCTGGACCGTAAAAATGTCCCGTTAGAGCATCACGACTAGATCTGGTTGCAACTGTGCTAGCTGGCAATGGCCCTGCAGGCAAACCACAACAAAACCAGATTTCCTAAGAGCCTGCACCAGGATTTCTTATTGAAACACTTTCACCACCACTACAGCTCTCAAACCTGCAAACAGCTGAACTCATCTCCCTGGTTATTTTCTTATCACTAGGGAGGAGAGCAACACGTGTGCGAGGACAATAGGCAGTTCCTTGCTGCAAGGCTGCTCTCCCCTCGTCTCGTGTTGGTGGAAAAAATGATCGTACTAGCCACCATCCACAGCGGCATGAAGTAAGGGGTGACATTTTTTTTTAATTTATTACTTTTTTTTTTTTCAGAGGGGGTAGAGAATTATGAAACAACAGCAAGAAAAACAGGGCTTACAATGGAAAGCAAGACTCAGTCCGAACAGCTGAGATGTCTCAGCCTCTCCATGATGAGTCCTATTCTGAAAACAATCAATGGAAAGAAATTAGGAGGTGTTGACAGCCAACGTGTAGTCAGCCCTCCCACTCAAGGTATCTAACTTAGGTGTTGCTCCTGCTCCGGTCTCTAAGTTCAGGAGAAGGATGAGCAATCCCTACGCCTACGCCATGGGGCTGCCGCAGCCGTCAATGGAGGGGAGACGCCGCGGCACTGAAATGAGGCACCTAGAGTAAGTTTTACACCTCCTTTACACCCGGAGATCCGTTCTGTGGGCGAGTGGGTTTTACACCGCATCGCCCGGTTGTGTGGGGTTTATCCCGACTATCCCAAGTGATAAGGACAGGGTTATTGCACGCAGCTCACGCTGTGGTTTACACCATTTGCCCCAAAGGTGCTGGTGTGGGAGCTGCCCCCACTTCCTAATGACTGAGTTCAGTTTAATGGAGGAAGAAGAGGAAAGGAGAAGAGAGACCAAAGGAAGGAAACAGAGACGGGCAAGGAGCTTGGTGTTTGTATTTGGTGCTGGAGAAAGGCAGAGCCTCAGGGTACACAGGGCTTGCATAATTTGCCTTCCCGCCCCTGGCACTGGCAGGGAAAATGCTTTCCAAGGATGAGTAAAACCCTGAGAGAGCCAGCGGCTCCAGGGGAAAGGGAAGGTGTCACCTGGGGAACAGGCGTTTGATGGGACCTGCCAGGCTTTCTCTGGGAACCACCCCCCTCTGCCTGTCTCTCTCCGTCAGAGGGATTCCCCCAGCCCCTCACCACCTCCTTCATCTCACCCATTCCTGGCAGAAACCTGGCAGAGAGGAGAGGATGGGGAAGGGGGATGAGCATGCAGACACACGCAGAGGGCAGAGCACAGCCCCTGACAGCGGCAGAGAGGGCTCGGCCGGCTGTGCCTTCCTGCCCCGAGCTTTGAGGTGAAGGAGAAGGCAAAGGCATTTCACATCTCTGCAGATGTGCAGCTCGAGCAGGATTCAAAGAGAAAAGGCAAGGCTGGGGGGCACTGATTTCCCAGCACTTTCCCGTGTGCATGCACGTTCCTGCAGCGAGTGGGGAGGAGGGGATGCAGCCTCCCCTGATCATACTGCCATATATTTCTCCCCCACCCCAACCCCCAAGTTTAGGGTAGAAGGGAACAATTTCCTTACACTGGCAACCATCCATTATGTCTATGGATCTGCTCCCCACCCCATTCCCCCTCTCTTTCCTGTTTTGATGAAAGGAAAAAATGTTCTGCTTTCCTTCTTTATTTTTCCAGACTGGTGAATAGCACTCGAAAGGAATTTCTCTCCCTCCCCCCTTCCCCTCTCCCAGTATAATAAATATATACGTATATGTGTGTGAATACACCACACATCGCAGGTCATCTGTTGTTTTTCAAAAGCCATTTACTATTTTTGTTTCCAAATTGATTAGGTGGGCAGCGGTCCCCCTTTCCACTGACACCACCCCAAACACTGCTTCCCCTGCCCTCACCCTCTGCCACTCACCATGTCCCCATCCTTTGCCCCGGGGTCCGCAGCGAGCAGCAGTGGCGGTGGCAGCAGCAAGAAGGAAGCTTTGCTGAGCTGGAGTAAAAATAGCCCCAGCAGTTACTCAGCTCAGAACGTAACATGACTCATGATGAAATGAAGATGAGGGTCGAAAACCAAAAGCAAGCGGCTCTCCCCCGCCAGGCCCCCACCACCTGCTGTTGCTGCTCACATCACAGAGCAAAACCCACTCAAAGTGCTCCTGGCTGGGGGTCAGGGCATCAACCAAGATGGAAAGCCCCACTTGTGCTACCTGCAAGAACTGGTCCTCTTGCCCGCACCCATCTGGTGGTACTGACACCAGCAGCAGGCAGATTTGGTGATGCTGCAGCTGACTTTCAGCTCATGTACCTCCCTTAAGCTGCGGGCCCTGAGCAAAACTGACATGCCACTGATACAGTGGGACGAAACACTCTGCAGTGGCACCCTTGCATCAGCAGCTGGCTCGCAACAGCACAAATGCAGCCAGGCACCCCGGTTTTCTGTGCCTGCCATGGCCTGAGCCTGGGAAGATGAGGGAGGTCATGCCCACCCATAGCCCACCCTGCGCCCCACGCCCGTCACTGGGCAGGGTGCCCCCCGTGCCGTGTGGGGAACAGCTTGCTCCCTGGGGTGGGCGGGAGAGCAGCACGCCTGGCCTGGCAGGAGGCAGGCCGCCGCTATCTTCTGGCCTGTGTAATAAAGGAGGGAGTTTAAAAATAGCCTTTGAGCCGCAATGCCGGAAAGGCAGCGAGACGTATAGAGCGGGTGTGTGTTTATCCTACACGCCCTGTGTCTGACGCCCCGCTGCCACGGGGACCTGCCCCAAAGCAGAGGCTCCGCTTGCCCGTCGCGGGTGCTGGCCGAGGGGCCCTGTGCCCGTCCTTCCCCGCGAATGCAGGGCTGAGGGGAGCCCTGAGCTCTGCCTCACAGGTGCCAGGGCTGCTTAGAGGTGCCTACCCACCACCCCATCCCAAAGCCATTCGGAACTGTGGGACCTGCACCTTTCCCCCATGCCAGACCAACATGATCTGTGGCTCTTCCACCCCCCATATATCCAGACAAAGTGGCATCTCTCAGGACAAAGCCTTTCAATAGATCCCCTGCCCTCTGCCCTCTCCTGAACAATGAGAAATCAAGGAATATTGTCCGAGCTGAATAAAAAGATCTAAATTTAGAGTGTCTGATGTGTTCTTGGTTTCCTGCCATAACTCCCCTCCTCCCTGTCTTCCCTCTTCATTGCTTGCTTAGCCTTATGCACAGAAAGGTTTCTGATGGGGTGAGGTCACCACCAAGACCCTGTCTCCCCAGTGATGAGACAGAGGGGAATTCCAAGTTTGACTCTAGTCTCTGTTTTTGTAAGGCAGGGAGGAGGGGAGCACACTGTTTTTTTCCTCAGCAGCTTAGATGTGCAGAAAAGGGAGGGAAACCTGAGATCAGGAGAGAGGAAACTTTCTCTCCACTTCAGCCTCCTCATGCCATGGCCCTGACCTGCCCCAAACACTGTCCATATGTTTCCATCTGCTCATGGCATCCTCTTCTACAGCTCTGCCGTGGCAAGTCCTCAGAGCAGCGCTGCCCCTGTGCTGTTCCAGCTCAGAAACTCAAGCCTGTAGTACCCTCACTGCCATCCAGCTTCCCCCAGGCAGGTCTGGCCAGAAGCAAGAAGCTCAGAAAGAACAAATAGAGGCAGAAAAAAGCCTGACACAACCCCAGAAAAAGCCCAGAGGGGAGGGAGAGGAGGGGTGTTATCCAGCAATGTACTCCCGATGTTTAAACAAGGGACTCCCTTGGGTTCATGCCTGAAAAGTCTGGGTGTCAGGGGAACCTATTCATTTGTTTTCCTTTTTAAACAAAAAGGCCTTCCCATAACCACAGTGAGGAGGGAGCCAACACCTCTTGACAAACAGACATGTCTTAAGTGCACACATGGGAATCCTTTCAGCCTTGCTCCTGGAGAGGAAAAAAGCCTAGACTGCGTACTGACCACATTGCTCAGTGTCAGTGGAAAGGGAAGCATGGGCCAGCAGCATTTTCTGCACAAAGATGGACACCAGCAGCTAATTCAAGCTTGCCAGCATGTCTGCAGGGTGTCTGGAGATGCAGAGATCCTTTCCAATAGTGGAATCCAGGCAGGTGGGCTGGGAGACTGACTCAAAAGCAAGGAAAAGTTTTCTCACCGTCCTTTGGCTTCAAACAGTGTCTCCCAAGAGCCTCCTCTGACCCTCCCCAGCTTGGTCACTGAGCTGACAAGCAGGTGGAACAGGACTTTGAGGCCAGCCAGGCCCTCCCTGCTTCGCTCTCTTTCCCTGGCTACATAATCTGTCCGGGGGGATTATGGTCTTTTTTATTACTATTATTATTAATTTCCCTTCTGCCAAGAGTTTGGGGACAGACTCTTTAGAATGACAGCACACAGGGTGTGCCAGAGCCATTGCTGGGACAGGAGAGGGGAAGAAGCAGCACTAGGTGCTCACAGGATGGGGGAGAGCCGCCACAGCCCGGCCAACATAGTGTGATCCAGCAGAGAAGCCAAGCAGGGTTGGACCCACTGGGGCAGAGAGAAAAGCTCCCCTTCCTTCCCCCTCAGAAAGAGTGAACAGCACATGGGACTCAGGAAGTGAGAGGGAGAGCCGGGACCCGTTTGCTGCTGGAGAGTGAGTTTAATGCCCATTCCCAGCTCGGAGGGATTGGCAGCGCCGGAGGCTGGGGAATGGAAAAGTTCAGGTCTCCAGTTCCATGTGCAGCTGCTGCCAGAAAGCATCAGACTAATGGATGCAGCAGGGTGGGAAGGGAAAAACCAGCACCAAGGCCCCTGGAGGGGAGGCTTCCTACCATGGTCTGGCTTGTGACCAGCAAGAAGAGGGCTGCTCCACAAGAGGGGACACTCCAGGCATGATTCCAGCCCAGGTGTGACCCCGCTGTTCCAGGTACAGTCCCTCGGTACCTAAGCAGAGACAGAGATGGGACTGGAGATGAAGTGACCCACAAAGCAGGTGTAGAGCCTGTCTAGGAAAAATGGTCAGGACAGCTGGAGACAGGAACAGGCATGGGTATACCTCCAGCACCGCTGGGGCTGTATGGAGCATAACATCAAGGTGTGTTCTCACACCTTGGGGAGGTCTGGGCTCTGTGGATGGCTCCTTGTAAAATGCCCTGGCTGCTGTGCATTGGATAACGTGCAGCAGGGTCATGGATAACACGGAACTGGGTAAGGAGGGTGGCACAGGACCAGTTTAAGGTCACAGTGCGGGGACAGGGGACTTGGAGCCAGGTTGGGATCATAACTTGGAAGCAGTGCAGGCACATGAGTCTGCTTCAGAGACACAGAGATGAAAAAGACTCCCAGGGGCAGGGAGATGTGGGGAGGGGTGCCAAGCCCCCACTGTGGAGAGGCCAGGGAGTGGGAGGGGGCAGGGGAAAGCCAGTGCTGAAAAGCCATAGGGACAGAAAAAGGGATGCAGTAGTACCCTAAGGTCACTAGGGAAGCAGTGGGGTGCAAGGTCCGTGGCCTTCACCCAAGAGGGAGGTATGGGTCTGGGTCACACACAGCCCCGGGACCAGGCTCCAGCACAGCTCGGGACTGGGGAGAGCTCAGCTCAGGCCAAACACGCCCCCAACATGGTCCCACAGGTGATCAGCACCACCAGGGTGACAACAGGGACAGATTCCAGTCACAGCCTTAGACAAGTGAAGATCCAGTCAGGAGCAGCAGGAGACAGGGCTGAAGACACGGCTGCAGCACGTGTCCAAGGTGCATCCTGGAGACCAAGCTACCACCAGCTAAAGGCTGGAGTCCACTTGGAACAACCAGTCAGGAAACCAGGACAGCTGGGGACGAGGCTGGGCACAGATACACCTACAACCTAGCTCAGGCCAGGAGCAGGTACTTGAACCTGAGCTTAAATTGAGCTAATATGGGGTGAAGGTCCCAGGTGAGCCTGCGTGGGGCCATTGAGCCCCACCAATGTGCTCATGGCACTGCCAAGCATTATACCCATGGCAGGATATTTCCAGCCTCTTTAGGGTGTGGGGCCTGTAAATCTGTCCCTGGTGAGGCTCACCATCTGGGCAGGATGTTGATTACCTAAACCAGCCAGAGGGAAAAGAGGTTCAAAAGCCAAGACACACCTGAGCAACACGTAGTCAAGCTGAACTATTGTTGCCTGGCCTCATCCTTCTTTCACTCACTCTCCCCTACTCTCTGGAATGACAACGCAAGATACTGCCTCCATCTCTGAAACCTATGCCAAGAAACTTTTATTTTTAAGTTCACAAACAATGACCTAGCAGCTGGTCCAAGGCTTTTTTTTTCCTTGCTAACAGAGTGGAAATTATATATATATTTAATTAGCTCATCGGAGCTAAATTTCCCTTCCCACCATTCTTCATTAAAGGCAGATGTAAAATGACCCCCGACTCCAATCTCTATTGAAGGGGGTGTGACCCCTCGCCATCTAACAGAAGTTTCCAGAAAGCCAGTTTCTCCCATCCTGCCTCTTTGCTTTGTCCAATTGTTGGTAGAGGGAGCCAAGAGTTTAAAATGCCATTTTGGCTGCCTCTCCATTATCTTGGGCAGACGGAGGGTTGAGATACCTCAGAGAATGGAAAAATCCTGATAAAGGAGTGTGGTACAGATATACCCTCACGTCTCACCGGCCCTTGGACCCAGCTGGGATCCAAAGATGCTTTCTTGCTGTTAAAAAAACCCCAAACCTATTTTTTTTTAAATACCAGCCGTCTCAAGTTCTGGCTGGACTTGAAGTAAAGCCCAGCCTGCAGGTCTTTAGCTTCTGCACCCAAATATTAGCCCTTCCCTATGCACTGGCCATGTGCCATTCCAGGGCACCTCTCCTGACCTCAGGAGAGGGGGCTGCCTGCCACCCTCACGCACACCACGCTGCCAGCAGTGCCACCAGTGCCAGCAGAGGACCGTGGTCATTGCACGAGGACTGTCTACCACAGGTGCGTGCATTCGACCACCTGAGGCACGGCAAGGGGATCCAGTATTCTCTTCACACCTCTGAAAATTGTGTTGAAACCTGTAAACCACTGTGTTTTCTTCATGTTCCCCCTGAAGATATTCCCTGAAGGCATTGCTTTTCTTCTCCTGTCCCCTTTTTTGAGGAAAGGTACTGGACTGACTGCCCTGGTTCCTAAAGTCTGGCAGTGACAAAAGGAGCATGCATCCCCTTTTTTCTGCCCTTGCCAGCCTGCCCAGATATTTGTGTGAGCAGCAGGAGACAGAATTCATGGCACACACGTCCTGTACAACCTCTGCTCCGCACCTTGAGAAGGGCCTTGTGCTCCAAGGTTCAACAAGACCTCCTCCTTTCCACTGAAGTGGCCAACCAGAGATACCTGACACACGGATTTTGGTACCTTTGCTAAATCTCAATCTTTCTGCCATTGTTCCTCTCATTCTCTCCCCTCTCCTCCCTCCCCCCAGTTACTCATGACCGGTATCTGGACTTGTCTTAACTAAGCAGAAAATAATACCGTGATGGATGCTTCTGGCATGCGTGTGTGCCACAGTGACCCAGACTCAACTCCAAGCCATTGGTGGTGGCTGGCTCTTGCTTCAAGAGGCATCCTACAGGATTTGGGGATGAACATTCACTAGATGCATATGCTGTGAGTTAGACCCCTCCAGATGCCCCAGCGTCCCAAGTCAATCTGCTTGGCATAGGATCAGAAGAGGGCATGCCAGATGGGCCGTTTCGGACCTGGCAGCAAGGCTGGGCCTCTCTGCATCGCTGCAGTCCCATACTGGGTATGCCTCAAAGTTTGGGAGTTGTTTGATCATTGCCTTAATCTCCTTCAATGTTTGAGCCACAATAGAAGGTCAAGACAGACGTAAAGGCCGGCTCCTGCTGCTGCTCCGGAGTGACTGCGAATAGGTCAGACTTATCTCAAGAAAACACAGCTCTAGGAATGGCGCAGACCCTCTTGTCCACCTATCTGGCCTCTCCTTCTCCCTCACTCACTCCCTGCAGGACTCTCTGCAGGGCTGCCAGGGCCGCGGGAATCTCAGCAGTGCTGGTCACACAAAGCCCTCTCAGTGACAATAGCTCCTTCCTTCCTTCCCCCATTCCTCCTTCCTTCCCCTATTCCTTCTTCCACCTCTGCAGCTCTCACACATTCCCAAAGTCGCTCCCAGGGCTTTGCAGAGGTTCCTGAACAAAACCCCCTTCCTGCCCTCGTCCCCCAGCATGGCTGGCCGCAGCCATGCAGGGCAGCCAAGCGGGTGCTTTTGGGGAGGAGGGGTGTCCCCACGATGTAGCTCCGCTTGGGAACAGACGTATTTACATCTCTGTCTGTGACTGAGGGTGTGGTTTCAAAGTTGGCGCGAGTCACTTGGAAAAAAGCTTCTGGAGAAAGCAGCTCTCCTGCCTTCTCCCCTCTCCTTCCAGCTGTGCATTCTCTTTTTTCAGTTTTTTTTTTCCCCGTGGTTCATCCATTTTGCAGGGATTGTTTTCAGCCCGATCAGCTCCAGCTTGCCACCCTGCCACCTGCTCGCTCATGCTGAGATAGGAAGCTGGAGAAGGCATAGCCAGGCTGGAGGCACCAGCCCTTTTGCTGGCAGCAGAAGCCAAGACCAGCGGAAACCAGTCCTAAAACCACTCGCTCCCAATCCCTCTCTCCTCATACGGGGATATGTATGAGTTATGTACAGTTATGTGGGATATATGTACCTGTGGCTCTGCCTCTGAGCAAGATGCTCCACAAATCTCCAGAAGGCCATATAATTGTGTGCAGGGAGATTTTTGCCGTATAATTTCTTACATGGGGATGGATGCCATGCAAGTGGCCTGAAGGTTCTCTACGGACTCACATGTGTCCCTATATGGCACACATGGCCTGTGAGATCATCCATGTTTCTTATGTGAGGCAGCCGTGCACAACTTTGCCTTTTCCTTGCTCCCATGGAGCTGGGAATCAAACCCACACAAGCTGCTTTGTTCTTCTGGGACTCGGCTAAGGGAAGAGAGTCTGGAAGAAGCAGCAGGGTTGCTATAACCCACCAGATTCTCCCCCTCCTCCTCAGCCTGTTTCCTGACACAGATCCTATATAGGACAAGTTTCTGTTGCAATCAACTGTTAGGTTAATGAAACCCTGAATTAACCCCCCTTTTCTCCTACCTCTTCAGGGAAACTGCCCAGCAGGCAAAACAAATCCTGGGTATCTGTTCTCTGCTCTGAGGGAGGTACATTCCCAAGGACATGTGTGGGAACTCAGGCTGGAGTGGCCTGTGGGTCGAGGACCGGTTGATAAGGACCTTTAAACCTTTAAACCCCACTGCACATATGTGCACAGGCACATTTGCCACTGTCACGGAGGGTGGTAGGAAGAGAGGGAGGGAGAGGCAGCTTGTGTAATTGGGATTCCTTCATCCAACAGACAGTAACCCCCCAGGGCAGCAGCAGGTAATGGGCAGGGAGATCTTTCAGACATTGCCAGCAAGGTGTTCACTGGCCCCAGACAGGCTGGTTCACTGGTGGTCTGAAGGGCAACCTGGCTGACTGGCTTGGAATAAAACACCGGATTTGGAGAGAGGATAGTCCCTTCCTTCTTGAGCTTTTCTACCAGGTGCAGGGGCACTCTAGGTGCTGTCTTATCCAGGGGTGGTGAGCACATTTAAAACCTGCCTGTGCTGGACTGATCAGTCCATTTTTCCAATATGGTGTCTTTCCTCATTCAGGGTTTGCACTGAGGTTCCTGCCTGACTTCTACATGTTTCCAGAGCCATTTTTTTTGCCTTTAGCACTGATGGAAATTACCAATCTAAAGACTTCACTATATTAATACTATATATTTGTTTTCCCACCTCTTCTTCTGGATTGAGAGGTTGCAGTTTATCTTGTGGTGGGGCTAGCAAAGTCCCTCTGCCTTTGGTGCTCATGCTAGGACACTGAGGGAGCAGTCCTCCCTCTCATTTGCACCTTTACTGCATCCTAGATATGGAGCGATGCTGACCTCCTTCTGCTGAGGGACTGGGCTTGTCAGGACCGAGGTGTTCTCTGGTTCTGTTTTAGCTCCCGGCAGGGATGCAGCAATGGGTTCTGAATCATAAAGACCTGTGATTTTTGCCGAGAGGTGGTGCTGGGTAGAAATGTCAAACTTGGACTGATGTTTCTGTAAAAATGCAGGGAAGCTGTAAGAGGCCTGGGGGAGGGACCATGAGTTATACAGAACAGATCCTTTGGTCCTGCCTGGCACTAGCACTTTTAGCAACAATGGTAATATTCATCATCATCATAGCATTCAGATAGCAATTTCCATCTTGCAATTGCTGTGTGTGCACTGACTCATTTATTTTCCCTGGTGAGACAGGGAGGAATTGTTACCCCATGGCTAAGATGTGGGGAAGCAGTCATCCCAAGCCCTGCAGAGAGGGTCAGTAGTGGGGTTTAGTTGATAAAATGGTCCCTGCCTTCTAGTTCCACATCCAAAAGACTCTGTGGGAAAAGCGCCTACTAAAATCCAGCTACGCTGTCATGGTACCCCAGCCACAAAGGACTCGGTGAATCAAAGTATCCATCTCTCCCCAGCTATGTGAGATTTTTTTTTCCTAGCAAAGCTGTTTTGGTGCGTGGGCACTTGGGAAGGTTTTTACCACCACTGTAAGCTCCTAAAGTCCTGTTATGGGCTTTAATTTCTAATGCTGAGGTTCTGGCACCTTGCAGTGGGACTAAAGGGGCTAAGAAGCGTATCTAAGCACGGAGCCACCCGTGTGACGCACAGGCCACCGAGCGCCGTGAAAGGCAGGCTCGTGGCTGAAGCCTTTTTCCCAGGCCGGCCTCCCCCGCTGCCAGCTGTGCCGGGCAGGACCCTCTTTGCTGCGATGGGAGCGTTGCGTCTGTGGCTCTGTGTCATCGCTGGCCATGCCTGCGCGGAGTCAATAGCAGCCATTGTCCTGGGAAAGGTCACCCGAGCCAGGCATGCAGACTGCAGCAAGCGTGGAGGCTGTGCTGGAACAACTGAGCATGGGGAAGGGAAGCAGGGGCAGAGGGCAGAGGAGGATGAGGGGATGGAAGGGGCAAGGACATGGGAGAAGGTCTGGCTTGCCTCCTGCTTGGGGGAGGTTTTGTGTCTGCACGCAGTGAGGAACTGGCCGATTTCCACAGGGTTAAGCTTTGCTTTTGTGTGGGCAGCACCTGGACCCTTGTTGGGAAATATCTAACACCATAAAGCTCAGGGCTTTCCTTGGCAATCTGCTTTTCCCATAGCTGGCTGTGCTTTTCTCCCCATCTTGAGCACGGTGCTTGCAGGGCTTTAATGACTTTAGCACCACACCTACAGCCGACATCACCTAATCTCCTCTTACACTGTCCCAGTCCCCAGACAAGTGCCATGATTTACTGTGTCTGACCTCCTGCTGTGCCACACAGTGAAGGGATGTCCTCTGCACAGGATCCCATCACCTTCGTCACCTTCATCATCCCGATGAAGTGCTTCGTTCATAGTGCCAAGGATTTTTACGCCTGTTGAGCAAGACCTTCGATCCCTGGCCTGTTAACATTGGGTCATTTGTGCTTCTTTCTGAAGCTTCACAAAGAAAGCGGGGCTGGAGCCATTCTGGCAGTCATTTCCTTTCCCCTCATCCCAGCTCTCTGGAAAACACACTGGAATTTCAGTAACAAATATTCCTCCAATTTCACGTTCAGATGTCTGGGTTGTGAGTCCCACCCTGGTTTCTGAAACGAAGGGTTCACCAGTCCAGAATGGGTGTCTGCCTCACCAATTCCTGCGAGGATATCCATGAAACCACTCACAAAGTCAAAGCAATTGCCAGCATTTTTTCCTAATCTATTCATAGTTCTGTAGGGTTTTAGTCAATGCTCTGGAAGCATATGCCATTGGGTGATCATCTTGCATTTGAACAGCTGCTAATCTCTGCAAATTTGCATTCACCGGGTTTTTTTAGCCTTCTCCTTAATCTCAAGGCATTTGGTTTTGGGGTTTCTGTAACAAGTATTTTTTAATTTTCGAAAGCAGTTCTCATTATCAGAGGGATCACCCTGGGACAACCATTCTCCAGGGAGAATAGAATGGAGATAAATTAGAGATGCATTTAATTTTAATTCATTTAACATGCCCAGGATGAGCTGGAGGGTGGGCAGGGCGGCAGGCAGGGAGAAAGAAAAGTGAGAGCAGTTTGCCCCTGGGTAACTCTTGAGAGAGCCTGGCTCGTTAAGTTATGAGACATCCTCATTTAGGAAAGATCACAGACCTGGGTTTTGCCCCAGACCCTGTGGAACCTCACTGTGCCCCTGGATATGCCTGCAAATCTCCAGGAGGCTCCTCTGCTTTGGAATCCTTCTTCACGAACTATATCCTCCCAACACTCTCCATATCCTTCCTCTGCAAGCCAGGGGAATAAAGAATAAGGAGGGAAGGCAGAGCTGCTCTTCCAAACTCTGCCTGCAGAAGGAGGTCCACCAAAGCATGCTGCCAGCAGGAGACCCCGGGAGTGCAGAGTTCTCTGCTTGCACGGAGCTGGTGAAGCCTCCAGAGCCCGGCTGCCCCTGGCTGAGCCTGCTTGAACCTGCCCTTGTGCTCTGCCAGGCTTCTGTGCATTGGCACCGTCTCCTGCTCAACGAAAAAATCAGGGGACTTTCCCAGGCATTCTCCTGTAGCGGTACCAAAACGAGACAGTGCTGGGAGCCGACTGCTCTCCGCTACGAGTGTCCCTCTGCCTTCCCCAGGCCTGACTCCGCACGGAGCCCTGGTGGCTGTAGTTATTGGGGTTTGGCTGATATCTCCTTCAGGCTCCAGTTATGACTTCTGATCAATTCGATTCCAAATCAGCACATCAGACACAGGCATTTCTAAACTCTCAAGTCCTTCAGAGACGCGTTTGTCTGAGAGACCTCAGTTACTAAGAAAAGGGTCCTTTGCAACATCCACCACAGGAAAACAGAGTGGAAATATTTGCACTTTCTTTGACTTTAGCTCTACAAAGATTTTCTCCCCAACCCTGTGCTGAACAGACCCTTTTATTGTGATTGATTTATGACCACTTCATAGGAGGTTTGCCTACCTAAAATCCCCAAGGTGCTGTCAGAAAAGGACAAAAATTAAGAAAAATTAAATATTTTCTTCAGTGTATTCATAATCCTGAGATCCTGTTGCCAAAATGAAGTGGTTTAGAGTCATTTGAGATGTCTTAGGGTATCTGAGACACATGAAGGGGGCTGGCAGATCTGCCATGGAAGTTACTGGAGCCCAAGACCGTCTGGAGTAGCAGCTGGAGGCCAGGCAGGATACACTACTGCATCTAAAATGAAACTGGAAACCAATCTTTGGGCAACTGCATCAAACCACAGCTGAGTGAGTTGTGAGCGTATCCCCAACTTGAGAGAAACAACCTCGGGATGAAGAAAAATCTAAGAACTGAATAAACGTAGCACTACCGAGCCTTGCAAGCACCCTGTCTTCTCTGCCAAATCAAATCCAGTTCTTGCACTAACACTGAATTGAGCTGCTTGTCAGATCTGCTACAAAATAATTTCATCCCCGCTCAGGCTGGCCATCTGCTCACTCTTTGGATTCACATGATTTTATGCCATCACTCTGTAACCTGATGATCAATAGCTTTGCCATTTCTGGCAGCTAGCATGCTGCATAAAATCTTTCCCAAGCGCTCTTCTTACAGGGATGGGTGGAAGGGGCCTTGAGATTTCATGATGATGTTGACCAGCATTTTTTCCTGCCTCCGCCAGAATGGAGCAAGGGTCTCCTTCATGCCTGCCTCTCCCTCATGCAGTGTCAGGGACTATTTCAGCTCTTCTGCCTGCCCTGAGGACCTCACTGCTATAGGAGCATCAAACCACCTGCCGCTGCCTCCTCCCCCCCTCAGCCAGCGAGCCTGACCCGCTCTGCTTCTGTCAGAGGGTTAATTGCTTCAGGCCACGGAGTAAGCACCCTGTGACTCGCTGCAGGGCTGACAAGAGCCTGAGCTCTATTCCTCGGCCTCAGTTACCTGTTGCTGGCCAAGGCTGCAGTGAGCTGTGTCACCGTCATGTGGCTGGGGCCAGCAGGCATTGTCTGTTCTGGCCACCCAGCTGAGTGTGTGCTGAGAGCAGCACCAAACCACGGTACTCCCCAAGCGAAGCACAAGGCTCTCAGTTACCTGGGGGGTCGTTGGTGTGTGGGACGAGGGTTGCAAAGCCCAGAGGTGCTGTGGTGGATGCTCGGGTAAGCACAGAGGTTCAGACATGGCAGGGAGCGTGTGCCTAAGGGTGTCTGGTGAGCTGCGGGGCCGGGAGCCCCCATTACATCCCCAGGGGAGGGTACTAGGGGAGGAGAGGCCTCCTGAGGAACAACAGAGCATTGAGCTGCTGCCCTATCTCTCCAGGGGGAGGGAAGCGGAAAGGTGATAAGAGCCCTCTCAGATGAGGAATTCCTTCTCACTTTCCCCTTTTTGTTTGCCTTTCATCAGAGATAATGTGAGTCTTGGGCAGCTTACCTGCATGCTGAGCTGCAGCAGAAGGGGCAGCCACAGCCGCCCCTGGACCCATCCCCCTGGACCCCCCTCGACCCACGGCTGCCACCATCTCTGGTGGGTTCCACAGGAGCAGTACAGCCATGGCACCTCTCCTTCCCCACCACCTGACCTGTGTCCTCAAGTCCACTTGCATGACATCCCATTGATTTACATCAGTAGCTGTAACCCGAGGTGCAATTCGGAAAAGGGGAGCAAGATTATGGGCAGTAAAGCTGAGGCTGATAAAGGTGGCAGAATATTTGGGTAGCATTTCACAGCACAGGTCCTACCTTCCTGAGTGGGAGCAGGAAGCATCTGAATGCCTGCCCATGCCGTCCCCAGCCTGGGCTGTGCAGGCTTTGCATGGCCAGGCCATGACCTGAATTCTCAGAGGCCCTGAGTCCATCTCCTGCCCCCACAGATGTGATGGGTTTGAACTTTCCAAGCTTTCCAGAGCTCTGGAAAGAGAGGCACAGGGGAGCAGCACTACCAAACCATAAGTCCCTTCTGTAACTCTCTGAGCAATGTCCAGAAGGAGAGGCTGATTCCCAGCTGCCTTTTCTAAACCCAAAGACAATTGCTCTCACTGCTTGGTCCAATCCACTTGTCCCCTGCATGACACAGCCCAGAAAATCTTGCTTGCCGAGCCTTTTCCCCAGCCCGTGTTTTTGTGGCTGTGCCGTCTCCAGTGACCAATCCTAGCCATGTGGCACAGTGAGGTACAAGCGTGTTACGGGATCCCTGGGAAGCGGGAAGAAGATGGGAGGCTTGCAAGCAGTCAGCCCAGTGAGGCTCAGCCCATTGCCAGTTTTCTGAGCAGAGGCTCAGCTGCACAGTGTTTGGGAATCCCAGAGCAAGAAGGGACTTGCTTCCTCAGCAGATGTGACTGACAAAATTTGGCTGGAGGTCTGGGCTGTGGTGGTGCCCCAGCTCCACACCTTCCTGCCTACACCCCCTTGACAACAGCAGGGACATCGGTCATTGATTCTGGCAGCTCGAGAGGGATACCCTGTCAGCTTGAGGTGGGCACAGACATCCAGGCCAGGGTCTACCTGTTGGTGTGAAGAAGCAAATGAGAGGGGAAAAAAACAAAGAGAAAAGCCTGGGTGACGGAAAAAGAAGACCAAAGCATGAAGCTGGTGTTTCATCCTTGGCCTGGGCACAAACCTCTGGAGCAGGAGAGGGATCCTTGCTCTGTCCAGAGGAAGCTCTGGGAATGGCCCTTTGGTGCTGGAAAAGATCACAGTTTCAATTCAGTCCTTTTAGGAAGGGACTTCTTAAGCACAGCTTCCAGTGAGATGACTTGGAGATTTCTCTGTCCCCTGGGGTCACGGGTCCTTGTCAGTGGTGGGTAATGCCCAGTCTCCTGTGGTGCTGCAGCTGGGACGCATATGCCGGGATGCTCAGGGATGGGCTTCTGGTCCCTCAGCCACCTTGGCCTCTGATTCATTCCTGCTGTTTGTTGCCAGTCCTTGCCAAAGGGAAGGCTGAGGAGAACACGGGAAGAGAGGGTGACTCATCCTTAAAGCCCAGGTGGCTGCCCAAGCTGAGGGACACCTGAGGGCTTCCGGCATCACAGGAAAGCGGTAGGAAGGGCAAACATTCCCAGAGAAGCCATGCAAAATAACGGCAGGAGAACAGGGTTTCCCTGCTGCATTGTGTGCCTGTGCGTCTGGGAATCTCATCAAGCCAACACGGCAGAGTGAGCTCATAGCCAGGGTGGGAAGGCAAACCCAGAGCCTTTGTCTGCCCTCAGGTCCTGTCCAGCCATTGCTTTGGCTCCCTGTTGTGCTGCCAGTGCTGGTAACTGCTAAGTGGCATCACCCCAACCCACTCGTGGTGGGATGGGGAGGTAGGGTGGTCCCCAGGAAGTACATTACTGAAGGTGCAGGCATCTGTCACCAGGATCTGCCACCTCCCTGCCACAGCCACCCCTGTGCCATCACCTCCAGAGACCAAATGCTCAGGGCGAGGGGGGAGGACACATGGCTTTGGAGAGCAGAAAGAAGGGAGGAGGGACAAGAAGGTATGGATGAGGGCAGTGGAGATGGTGGTGCAGATGAGGGAAGCTGCAGCCAGCCAGGGATAGCTTGGAGCTAGGTTTTGGAGAAGTAGATGAGATGGAGGTGGAACCACTGCTAATGAATACTGTATTCGACCTGGCAATTGAGATAGATCGTACACAAGATTAGAGGTCATGGAAAGTGTATTACGAGCTCTGCATTGCTTTTATTCACTGGAGACCGTTGGAAAAACAAGCAGGAAGGCAGCACAATGGGTTCCCCAGCTACGGACATCTCAGCACACATTTGAAAGACAATGGAGAAAACTATTAACTCCAAGAGTCCTCTATCCTGTCTCCAGTGAGATGCATTCCTTGTTTGGCCTGGATAGGAACTAGGGATCAAACAGACAAAGCCAATCAAAAAAAAAAATCTTGTAGAAATTTCTTCAGGGGAAAAAGGGGGTTGGGTAGAGGGGAAGAATGACGCAGCTGCCGGGATTAAGCACAGCCTGAGTAAGGGCCTTCAGCAGATGTTGACTGGCAAAGGAAGGCAGGTTTGCCCATAGCCTGGTGCCGTGGGATCTCTCTATCCTAGGTATGGAATACTTTGGTTTGGTCTGGCTAGCGGTTCCCAGCATCCCCAGCCAGGCCTGCAGGGTGATCCCATCCAGCCCCAGAGGGGTTCAGGCACTGGGGAGCAGCAAGGAGGGTCCTAGGGACCCACAGCTTCCCTTCTCACTCTGGCACTTGGCCTTGACTGCAAGGACAATGTCAGAAGTGTCCTTGCTTGAGGTCTCCACAAAGGTCTCTCCAGGAGGGAAATTTGCATCCTGTCACCTGTCTTAATTAGAGAGATTATCTAATGAAATTGCTCTTCCATCAGTATTCCTCTTTCTGATAACAGATGGTGGCTTCCTTTCCCAGGAACCAGGAAAGCTGTGCATCTCTCCTCGAGTTCTGCCACATTCTTGCTCATGACCATAGCCCCCTCTCTTTGGATAACCATCAGCATTCCACAGGGCTCTGCTGAGGATTTTCAGGTTCCAACAGTCACATTTGTCCATTGGGTGACTGAAGGGACCCTAAGGGGCTGCACCACCTTCCCTGCTTGAGGAGACCTGAGTCTTTCAGCCATAACTTTTCTGCTAGACAGAGGCAGGCCAAGAAGCACGGGCATGGCCCCTCAGGACTTCTGATCGCTGTGCTAGCAGGGCTTCCCCCACCTCCCCGGGAAAGCACTGCTAGGGCTCACAGTTTGCTTGAGCAATGGTGGACTCTTGCTCCGATGGGCAGTGGAATTGGACAGGCTATTGTGCTTGAAGAGTTCATCATGATGTTCAGGCTGGCTCCTGCTTCTCCTGCTGCTGCAGCACAAGCCTGTTTGCTCTTCCAAACCCCTAAAATCCATCATATTGTCTCTATGGCTTCTCCCAGATCAGCAATCTCATGCCCCTGCCATTATATCACTCCCTGCTCAGTCTTGACCCACATTTATCCTGTTTGCTTGGGCTTGGAAGGTTTCATTTGCTGCTTCTCATGTTGAAATGGAAAAAAAAGGGGCAGGGGGAAACCAGCACTGTAGTCTGATGAAGGCCAGGAAAAGTGATGGAGCTGGGGAGAGGTTTGGGGCAACCTCTCCTGCTGACCCTCTCACCACTGCTCTCCATGGAGCCCTGGGGAGGTACGGTCACATCTTGGCTCTGGAGGAGAGGGGATATCCTTAACATCATTTCTTAAGGTATTTTGGCCAAGCATCCTGTCCCCTCTTCCTCTCCCTGAGTTCCTGTCCTCTGCAACGACTAGTGACCTCAGCTTGCAGAACGGGTTGTTGAATGCAGAGGTATGAGACCATGAGACCTCCCCGTGGTTCCTTCTGGGCCTGTGGGCTCCTTGGTTCATTTCCTAAGTCTAGAAATAACCTGTTATTTCGAAAGATCCATCCCAACCTTGAAATTAACCTCCTCAAGAGTGTTGTTTTTTGTTGTTTTGACTCACATCCCCCCTTCCTGCCCCAGCCTGGAAGGTCTCAGACCCTAATTTATCCATGGGTTGGTGGGGTGCTATGAGGTTGCAAAGAACTGGAGAGTCTGCAGTTGAACAGATCCTCCCTGGGGGAAAACAAAGGTTTTGCCATTCCCTGCCTTCCCAGCTCTCCCTCACATACCTCAGCAATCCATTTCCACTGCCCTTTATCTCTCAAGCTTGCTTTTGGGTACCTCTGTCCTGGGAGGTACTCTGAGCACCTACTCAATTCCCAGCACGATCCTTGAAAGAGTAGTCTTCCCTGATCCAAACAGATCTCTGCTCTAACCTCCATTCAGCATGTGCCATTGCTGATCTCCCCTTCCTCTGCACATTCTTCCATGTGTCCTTTCCCAGCCCTGCTCCTGGACACACGTGACATTCTCAGGTTTGTTCTGCAGTAGAATGTGCTTCTCCGAGACACCCCAGCCCCTGACTACATCCTACTCCCTGGGAGCATCTCAGCTTCATGATTCCCAGCCCTCCTGAACCTGGCAGCCTCACTCCTCCTCCACCACTTGCCCCAGGAAACACTGTTCAATATGAAGAGCAGCAGTGTGGGATCCTGCTTCCAGATCAGCATTTATCTCATGCTGGGCTCCATCCCTCAGAATCCAACACACATCCTTAAACCTTTTGTATTCCGCATAAACATCTTTGCCCAGATCTTCTAAAGGGCTGGGCAAGAGAGGAAGCAATAGTCTCCAAAGAGCACGAAACCTTTGCGTCATGGTCTTATCCCCTCATCCCTCACGGGTGCCGAGTAGTCCGGCCGTGCGACACTGCATGAGGCAGGGGCTGCACGGGGAGCAGCACGAGCTATGTAGGATGGGAATGTGTGTGAAAGGCCAACATGTGTCAGTGATAGATGCAGAGCATGGATTTCCTACATCCTGAGTCCCCAGTTTCCCACCTGGGTCCCACAGAGCATCCCACAGGATGCCTCACACCTGCAGCATCCTCCCTGTAACTGGAAGCTCACAGACCACCCACTCACCATGTCTTTCCCTGCCTTCCCAGGTGGCCAAGCCCTGCTGCCTGGCAGAGCTGGGCTTCTGGATTCACATGTGCAGAGTGAATGTGGTCCATCCAGGAGGAAGAGCAGGTGTGGATAAATTTGGAGCATAAGGAAGCCAGCTGCCAGTGCTGGGGTAGCTCAGGGGAGGCAGCAGCAGCACCAGCACCAGCAGAGCACAGGGCAAGATTGCAGGAGCTGGGGGAGGCTCAAACAAGGAAGTTAGTGAAAAGCATCTGGAGATTTGAGGTCAGGTAATTCCTCATATAGCAGTTCCTGCACCGCTCTGGGAACAGACAAACAAGGCCTTCCTTCCTCCCAGCTTCCTCCTCCTCAGCAGCTCTCCTTTTCAGGAGAGGCAGCCAGCCAGCCCTCTCCTCCCACATCGCTGGCTGCATCCCTAGGGGTGACTCACCTGGCCCTTGCCTGCTCCAGGGCTTCACACACCTCTCTGCCTCGCCGTGGGACGTGTGAGCAGTGTGGGCACAGGGACAGCTTGGGGCTCACACGGGGCAGCCAACGATGGTGCCCTGTGGTGGCACAGGGTGGCCAGGCAGCAGCTGGCACTGCTTTGGGCAGAAGTTGGAAAGCACCTGCCAGCCTCCCAGTGCAGAGAGGTGTGGCTGCTATTTTAGGCTGGGAAAGCGCAGGAGAATAGATCTGAAATCTCCCTGCAAAGCTGCAGTGGGCACTTAACTAGGTGTCAGCTCCAGCACGGGTGAGCCCAAGCGGTGGTGCTATTTTAGGAATGTATTCTTTTTCTCTGCTAGGCTATTTTTGGAGGCTGGGTAGGTACCAAAAGGACCCAGATACGTTGCAGATAAGGGACTGATGACATTTTGACGCTTATGTTCCAGCCACAAACACTGCTCACGAAGGCAGACCCTGGGGATTAGAGGCACTCCTGGCAACAGCAGCATCCTGGCTGTGCTGCCCTTTCCGCAGGCAGCAGGGTAGGGGTGCTGTAAGCTGTAAGCTTCCCCCAGCACTGCTGCCCCAAATGCCCCATGGTCCCCAGTGTCCCACAGCATCACTCAGCCTCATGGCATCACTGATGGGGGAAAACCTCCCCCCTGGCTCTGGAGCAGGCAGTGCACATGCCATGGGGATGGGGTTATGGAAGGGAGCAGGGTCTGCATCTGATGGGGTTGGGATGGGCTCTTATGCCTCAGCCACAGAAGAATCTGAGATGTGAGTGCTGCCCCTTGTAGCAGAAAATGTGTCTTCATTACTTGCAGCTTTGGTACATGTCCTCTTCTTGGAATTAGGGATATGGGGGCTGGATGGGGGGAGTTACCCTGGCACAAGTGCATTGAGGAGAAGGCTATATCCACTGTCATCACACTCCACTGCCACATGCAAGGCCAGGAGTTAGAGAGCTCCCCAGCCCAGCCCAGCCTGGCTGGGGCATTTGCACCCCACAGGGCCAGCAGCTAGGACACTCAAGGACTTTGCTCCATTCTGGGAGAGTGGATTTGCTGCCCCAGAGCCACATGGAAGATCCCTTGGCACTTGGGATGCAGCACTCCTGACCTGCGCCTTCGAGAGACGAAGCAAGTGGGGGCTTCCTTAGGACCTGAAAGGTGCCATGGATGGGGATGAGGACGGGCAGCTTGTGACTCTGCCAAGCAGGGGCTTGCATGCTCCTCCTGGCCCTGGGTGAGATGGATGCCAGGCCCTCTGACCTTTTTACTCAGAGTTTCCTTTTGTGCCTGGGGGACAGAGGGCCCGTTGTACGTGCAAGGCGCGGGGACAGCCCCCCTGGCATTCGGGGGAGCTGGAGGGGAGAGCTTTGAGGCGGCGGCGAGGCTGGCGCCCACGCTGCCACCGAGTGCTCTGCTGTTCCCATGGCCACGCTTGCTCCACCATACCAGCCACAGCTTTTGCAGCAGCTGGGGCTAGAGCAGAGGACATCCCCCAGGTCACCCTCTCCATGCCAAGAACATCAGGCAGTGTTAGTTCACAGCTGCCTCCTCTCCTCACCTGGGGACCCCCCCGAGGCCTCTTTGCACCCCAGAACTCAGTGCAGGGGGTTGGGCTGGAGGGGATGTAGGTGCAGCGTGCTGGAGGGGTGTGAGGTGTGCTGTAAGCTGGGACTGAGACTACTTGTCTGGGCTGCCTCCAGCACAAGCCCATGTGTAACTCCTTCTGAATCTCTTTGTTCCCCTCAGTGGCGTCAGCAGCTCTTCGCTCCCTCCAGGAGATGATTCTGCTTCCGTCGCTACCGTTTCCTGTGTTTCTCCCCCCTCACTCCTGTAGAGCCAGGCAACACCAGCACAAAAACAGGATTCGAGCGGCTGGAGAATTATCCTGATAACAATGACCAAGGAGACAGTCCTCTGGACGGGACCCTCCCTAGAGGCAGACCTCCGAACAGCTCACACCAACCTTTGGCACCCCCCTCATCCCTGCCCCTGGGGCTACTCGTGCTCGGGGGGGATTTCAGGCAGGGGAGTGAGCAGCCGGAAAGGGGGACTGCTCCATGCCAGCAGGTCCTTCCATCCCCACACCTTGGCCATGGTGGCCAGGCAAAGCAGCTCTGACACTCACTGTCCCCACTGTTCCCAGCTCCTGTCCCCATCAGCAGTCAGCAGAGCAACAAGGTGCCATGCCGTGCTCTCCCTTGCCAAGCCAGCTCCATTTCCCAGGGGACAGAGCATTTTCGGGGAGCAGGCAAGGGCAATTGCAATCTGTCTTCATCCGTGAACAGAGCTGGAGGCAGCTCTGGCGTACAGGCAGCACCAAAGGAGCT
Source organism: Eulacestoma nigropectus (assembly GCA_013397775.1). NCBI lineage: Eukaryota > Metazoa > Chordata > Aves > Passeriformes > Eulacestoma > Eulacestoma nigropectus. Next base: position 1,798,031 of record VZTE01001811.1, read on the forward strand.
AATGCCTGCAGACCTGCTCCCACGCAGCAGCAGTCCTGGACCAGTATGTCCAGCCCTCCACTCCAGGGAAGCCCGAAAGAGAGCTGGGATTGCTTAGCGTCCCACATGGAGATCTGAAATTCAGGGAACCCTCACCCATGGCCCAAAATGTTTGCCTGGATCTTCCGAAGGAGGTCCCAACCCCAGCTGCTGGCCACCGCTTCTGCCGAGGAGCTGCCTCCCTCCCAGCCACGGGGGAAGCTTTGCCCACTTCACTCGGTGCAAAGCTGGCCCAGCACAGCTGCGGCAAGGGAAGAAGGGGCCCGAGCGAGCCTGGCTGATGGTGCCTGGAGCGAGCGAGGAAGCACATGCACAGACTGATCTGCTGGCAGGTCTGGAGGCAGCAAGAAGCACTGGGAAGGAGCTGCAGAGCCAGGGCGCAGCTGAAGCCTGGAGAAGATGCACCTGCAGCCACGCTCCAGCTTGTTGAACAAGCCGGGTCCGTGTCTGCGCCGCCCTCCCCCTCCCAGGTGCTGCGCTCGTCCCTGACCGAGTGCTCCCTTTGCCTCGCACGGCAGGGACCTGCAGACTGGGGGACAGCAAAAACCGACTCTGGGTGTGCCCTAGTGACACCCCCCGGCTTTATGACCTGGAAACCTTTCCACTGTGCCCCACTCTAACACGGCATCTGCTTCCCGCTGGGGCTCTGGGTGGCTTGGAGGGGGTGCAACCCAAGAGAGGTTCTAGAGCTGGAAGAAGTCCCGCCTGCTGTGAACACCAGCCTTGCAGAGCTGATGGAGGGAGCAAGATGCTGCCTCCAGCCTTACTGAACCTTCCAGCCTCAGCCCTGATCTTGGCTGTTCCAAGGAGAGATCACCACTGCCTTACCCTGTAGATGCCCAGCAGATGTTCTGGGCCTTGGAGCAACTGGTGGGACCGAGGCCAACTGTAGACAAGAGTTTGTCCTGCCAGGGCCAAGGGGTTGCAATTCCCTCGTTACCATCAGTGCTGCTGATCCATAAATTCCTAGCAAGGGAGGAAATCTGATTTTTGGCCAACACAGGAGGTCTCTGACCAACAGAGGCAGGAAATAGCTGCAGCGAGCGAATAAATAAATGGTGCAACTGTAGCTCTGCCTTACATGGTCTTCATGGGGAGTTTTCCTTTGTTTTTCAGGTTGGCTATTTATACCGCAGAGTGTGAAAATGATGTCAGCAAAGCCTCTGCTCCTCGCCACAAAGAAAACCACCCCCGAGAATTTTTGCAGGACTGAGAGACCTCCTTGAGCAGAAAGGTTCAGAGGCTGTTCACAAGGCCGGTGGACCTGGCAGAAAACCCCAGCTGCCGTGCAGTTCCTGAGGGGTCCCCTCTACTTCCACATATCCAGCTCAGGGGGACAGTTGTCCCAAACCCATCTAGGATACGGCTCTGCCTTGAAAAAGTCCATCTTGCCTAAAATGTACTCACAACCCCTTCCCAGAACATCTCTAACCCCTTCACAGCCTCCCTTTTCTCAGTCTTTCTCTTTTGCTCCCCCTTTTTTCTATCCCATTCTCCACTGCAGCCTTTAAGGGTTTTGGCTCCCGCCTGCTCGTTCTGGCAGTGTTGGTGCAAGTCTGCCCTCAGGGACAGGGGAAGAAGGGATGGGGAGTTTTCCTTGTGGTACTTCACTGCTCCCCTGGGAAATCCCAGGAGATATTTTGGAGAGACAAACTCCAAGCTGGGTCACCCCCATGCTCACAGGAGGTGGGAAAGAACAGACTCAGCCCAGGAGAGGAAAGTCCACCAAGTTCAAGCTGAGCTTGTTCGGCTGTGGATGGTGGGCAGCAATGGCCATGCTTTGGGAAAGGAAAGGAGGATTAAAACTTTCCTTCCCACCGTGTCTGTCCCCTGTAATTAGGAGTGGCCACAACAAGCCCACAGCAGTCGGGAGTCACTCGGTTGCCAGCAAAGCCTCGGTGCCCATGGGCAGGGGTGGCCGGCAGGGTGGGAAGGGAAAAGCCAACATGAGTTCAAGGATTGCTGGTGTACTTCAGACAAGAAAAACTCTTTCTGGTGACACATGCATCAGGTGTTTCCAGACGATAACAAAACCTGCCTGAGGTCATCAATATTTAATTAGCAATGAGCTCGGTTAAACATTATCCCGGGGGCAGGAGGGAGGGGAAAAGGTGCTGAATTGGAGAGAGATTTAACTCTTTGCAGAGAAAGAGAAGGAGGAGGGAAGGTTGCCTGCAAGAAGAAAGGGTCTCCATGGTTGGACCCCATCAGATTCTTACACTAGGCTGGACCCAGAGGTGGAAAATCTTTGGGGTACATATGTGTCTTGGGTCTCCAGAGGAAAGAGGTGCGTTTTCCCATGGAAGTGAAATGAGCTAAATTTGAAAGCTCAGTGCTCCTGCACCCCAGCAGCCCCGGGGCAGCCAGGCACGGCTGCTGGAGCAAAACGCTGGTGAGCAGTGAGGCCAGCGGCGTGTCTGGTTTCCCCGCCGGAGCCCTCCCGGCCCCGGCCGTGCCGACAGCTGGGGCACCGCGGCGCTTTCTCTCGGATGGCTGAGTCACAGCCCTGCTACCTGTGTGGGTTCACACCTGGGTCCCTGCCCTCCCGCCGTCTCCACTGTTTCCTCTGGCACACATCCCACTCTCCGCACCGCAGAGACCCAGCTCAGCACCCTGGGGGCAAGGAGGAGGAGCAGGAAGGCGTGGGGGGACAGTACTGAGGGTTTCCTTTTGGGATGAAGGCTCAGGTTGAAGAAGAAGGGATGCCAAAGGCTCAAAGTGAGGGTGACGTGCATTTTGGCCCTCCAAGCACAGCCTGAAACCCTGGCCTGCTCCAAAAGGAGATGCTGTGAAGGTACCAAAATCCAGCTATGGACCACCCTGTTCTGTCCTTCCCCAGCCACTCACACGTGCTGCTTCCTGCTACCTCCCCGCTCCAAAATCCCCTCTTGGCTGCCCCAAACTTGACACCCATAATTTACCCCTAGATCACAGGGACCTGCTGAAAGATTGAGCACAAGCTGTGCTCTGAGGGGGGACATGCAAAGCAGCTGTGTCTCCTGCTCACAGCCAGGCTCCCCTGCCATGCCGGCAGCCCCTCAATACTGGGGACACCTGGGAAGATTCCTGCTTGGAGAGGGGAACGGAAACCTCCTTGGGAGATGGACAAGACAGCACAGCATGGCTTGGGGTATGGCCAGCCACAGCTTCCACCAACTGGCTGGTATCCCTGGAGCCTGCTCCTGTCTGACAGGAAAACCTCTCTTGGAGAGGAGGCAGGTAAATCTGGGCTGGTATTTGCCAGTGGGTGGGTGCCAGGGGATGATTCCACTCTGCCTCAAGCAGAGCCTGGGGGACAGTCAGCCTTTGCCAGTGTTCACTGTCACCTCCCCAAGGGTGCTGCAGGCTGTCCCTCCTGCATCTCTGGCAGCAGTGGTGGTGGTGGTCTCACATTGCTGAACCCCTGAGAGGGAACCCCAGAGCAAAATGGCATTCGGTGGAAGGGTCTGATGAGATCCCCACCACAGCTGCATGGTGAGGGCCTTGGGCTGGGATGAGGCCAGCAGCAAGAGGTTCCAGCAGCAAGGATGTACATCCTGCCTCCGCATCATCCGTGACGCAGACAACCTGCCCAGCACAGGTGTACTGCCTTCCTAGGACCTCACCCTCTCCTTAGCCCTGCTTGGCACCAGGGCCGGGCACCTGAAGAAGAAGAGGATGGAGGTGTGGGACAGATACAAGCTCCTGCCAGGCACCTTGCCCTTGCCATGGGCAAGCATACTCCTGCTTTCTTGCCCTGGCTGCAGTGACATCCATGGGCAGAGCCTGCACATGACCCATCAAACACAGCTGAGGTCCTTCAGAAGTGGGAGAGGGAATGAAGCTGAGGTGGGGAGGTGCCACACTCCTAGTCCTGTACCCCTTGCCCATAAGCTCAGAAAATGGAGGGGAGTGAGGTGGGAAAAATGAGCAAATCCACAGTTTAGGGGCAGAAGAAACAGCAGCAGCAACCCTCCAGGTCTTCGAGCGAAGGAAGAGGCTGCAGCCCCAGGCAGGGCGGAGCAGGTCGGCAGATGCAAGAATTTCATCTGCAAGGAGCAAGGAAATGTCCCGGAGCTGTTTGATCTTATTGTATGGAGGGAAGCGGGAGTGGGTGTCCAGCCTTGCTGGAACCAAACAAAGATTATAAATACCTCTGCCATCAACAGCTCCTCGCTGACCTGGCCTGCCAGAGCCCCGGTTGCTGGCTGATTCCCAAGGGGAATAATGAGCTTTGGTTTCCATCCACCCCTCGAACACGGTGGCAGATAGGAGCAGAGCACACAGCAGACAGCTCCAGCCACAAAGCTGAGAGAGAATTATCCTTGTGGATAATGGTACATGTGAGGGTAGCTTCTCTCACTGCCTGCCTGCATGGCTGTGCCCAGCAGGAATGGCCCCTGTTGGCTTAATTCAGTCTCTACCACCATTGGTTTCAATAAAGAAGTTAAAAAATAGATTTTAAAAGCCCTGTGATGTGGCAGTTGGGTGTGAAGTGATGCCTGAGCTGAGTGGACAGTCTCAGAGAGGTGTCCCTGTGTCCCTTAGGTCTCCAAGCCAGATCCAGGTGTATGTCTTTCCCTGATTCCATCCTTGGGTTTGAATTTGATGCCACACATGTTACCAAGAGTCCTGCCTGGCATCGGAGTGCTTTGGGGCTTGTGGGGAGCTGGGTGGCACCTGGGCATCCAGGGGACACTGGCACAGGGGCTGTCCCTATCAGGAAGGATAGCCTCACACTGTTTTGGGGAAGTTGGGAGACTGTAGAAGATAAATTTAGTCTTCCCCAGTGCGCCCATCAGTTGCCACAGAAACATGTGATTCCCCAGCACCATGCTGGGGGAAGGAATGAAAAGACTTCCCAAAACTCAAGTGGGCTCCCGTAAGTCCCATGCGCAGCCAGGGAGCAGTGCTGCACCAGGACTACTGACATGTCCACGGCAAGAAGGCCCTGATGGCCATGGGAATGGGGGAACTTCAGCTTTGGCTTTGCCTTGGCACAGGGAGCTGCAGTCCTGGAGCAGGGATGCCTGCCACCCCCTTGCCCCACGCCGGGAGTGCCTCTGTGGGGAACTACTCCCCACCACATCCATGCCCCCAGGTCCCACAGGCACTTCTAAGGGTTGGTGAGAAGCCAGCAAGTTGTCAGGTACAAAAGAAGTCCTCAGGCTGGGGGGGCTGCAAATCAAACGCATGCCGCCCTCGGAACAGCCCGGCGGAGCTGCTCTCGCAGAAAAGCTGCCGCGGTGCGTGAACCCGGCCGCGGCTCCCCCGGGGCACCTTCGTCAGCCCTTCTCCCCCATCGAGCATACTTGAAGCTCCCTGCTTGTCACTGGGATCAAAGGCAGGGGCCGGGGTGGGAAGGCAGGGTGTCAGCTGGGCCACTTGTGAAGCTGACTGCGGGAGCCAAGACCTCCAACTTGAACCCAATTTCCCCCCCCCCCCCCCCCCCCCCCCCCCCCCCCCCCCCCCCCCCC
>VZTE01001811.1:1815591-1870845 GCA_013397775.1 Eulacestoma nigropectus
CCCGGCTCGGCTCGGCGCAGCCCGGCACCGCCCGCCGAGCCCCCCGCCTGCCTCCCGCCCACCCCCGCGCCGCCATGGACGGGGGCGCCTTCGGAGCGGGGAAAGCCGGCGGCGCCTTCGACCCGCAGGCCTTCATCCGGCAGCCGCAGACCATCCTGCGGTTCGTCTCCTGGGTAAGGCCCCGCCGCCCCCGGGGGCGGCACCGACACCGACACCGGCACCGGCACCGGGGCGAGGGGCGACCCGCCGGGCTGCGGGGGGCGCGGGGCTCCCTCCGGGGCGGGCGGCCGGCACCGGCCCCGACCCTGACCTTCCTGCACACCTGCATATGCACACACACACACACACACACAAACACACACACACATATATATATATGTGGCAAAACAAGATTGTGTGTTACGTGCCATTATATGTTACTATATGTAGTTATGCTGTTATGTATTACATATTTCTTATTATATGCTTTATATATGCATGTGTATGCGCATGTATCCACATATATAGTATGCGTGTGTCCATCAGTATGTCTCCACACAGTCTAGATCTGTGCACACGCAGATATGTACGGATATGCTTCCATAGCATTTATGGCTGTATCTCTGTTATAGATATATATATATGCAGGTGTGTTTGGATATAGGGATCTGTCTCTGGGTTTATATATCTCTGTATGTATAAATCTCCGTGTATATCCACATGTATGTGTGCACATAGATGTACAGCTGTATGTACATATATATGCGGGTGTGGATATAGGCCCATATGGGGTGAGAGCAGGCTGGTTTGGGGTTTCCTCCGTGGGGAGGGAAAGGGTGAGTCAGGTTGGACTATGACCCTGTCTCCATCTCAGGTGTGGGGTGTCTTGTCACTCTTCCATGCCTGTGCGTTTGCGGTGGATGCAGGATGTAGGGTGACACAGGGAACCCGGGAGAGGGAATGCTGCAGTCCTGGAATTGCTTCCCTATGGGTCAGAGGGTGCTGGGCTCAGGCCGTGCTGGGGTGACTTGAGGGGGCTGTAGGGACTGGATGTCGCTCTGTGTTTTATCCTTATCCTCTCAGCCCCTCAACCTGCTTTCCCTGTAATGTTTTCCTCTCTGTAATTCGTGGGGAAGGGGGCAGGGGGAAAGAGGAGCCCAACGGGGGTGTCATGGGAAGGTCTCTCCCTCTTCCCGTGACGCTGATCCCATGGTTGCCCATGGGGCTGGCGCGTTTGTGCAAGAAGGTCATTGGGATTAAGGGAGCGAGAGCTGCAGCAGCGAGCTGGCGGGGGAGAGATTGAGGTCTCAGCCGGGAGTGGAGAAGGGAGGGCAGAGAGAGAGAGAGCAGGGGAGACACATGCGCATGGGAGCTGGGAGGCAAAGCGGCAGGCTGGCTTTGGGAAAATAAAATAAAAGCAGTGCCAGGTGGAAACAAGGAGGAAAAGGGAAGGTGGCCTGGCTTGCTGGTGGTGGTGGGGAGGCAGCCCTTGTCCTCTCAACCGGGTGGGTGCGTGATGTCCCCTCCCAGTGACTCGGAGGGTGGCTGGAGAGCCCCAGGACAGCTGAGGACTTGATTAATGCAGACATTCTGTCTATCTGTCCATCTGCCTGAGCTTGTTTACAGTACAGCACGTCATGCTGGGAGCGGGTTGGCTCATGCTGGGAGCGGGTTGGCTGCGCCGGGGCTGCTGCTGGGTGCCAGGTGAAGGGGTACGCGTGCCCCCCACCTCTAAAAGGCTGGAGTGGAGCCAGCCTGTGTGCCCAGCAATGATGGACATGATGACCTACAAAGGCTCTCCCGTTGCTAATCTCTGTGGCAGAATTTCATCTTTCTCTATCTGCCTCTCAGTCTGGTGGTTTTTTTCCTCTTCATCCAAGCACTGCAGGATTTTGGCTTCCCAGAGGCGCCAGGTGAGGGAGAGAGAACAAGAAATACGTTTGTTTTTTAATTAGGCACCTAATCTGCTCCAGAGTATCTCAGACACTGTTGGCTTGCTTGCTGAGCTCATTTCTGTGCCCTGCAAGGTCCCCCCTGGCAAGAAGCACTTGCTGGAGAGTGGCATTTCCTTGGGACCCCATGCTATTTCTCCCTGCCCATCTGACCTTGACAGAGGACAGGATGGGATTTACCCCAGGCGCTTCACTTGGCCCTGGAAATTAAAAGTCCTTTTGCAGAAGCTAGAGGTGCTCCAGGTCAGCAGTTCAACAAGGGAGGGTGGCATGGCCGTTGTGGTGCAAGGCTATGCCTTCTTCTCCTGCTTCTCCACTGGCCTGGTCTTGTCTGTCGTCCTGACCACCTCTCCTTTAACAAAGCAAGGGAACCAAAACCTCATCCCAAATATTTAGTTGTAGTTTTGGTCATTTAGTTGTAGTTTTGGTCATTTCTTTAAACTTGGTATCAAGAGGGGTCCTTGTGGGCAGTGAAGTCCTTTCTCAGGCTGCCACAAGTATCAGACACTTTATGGCCCCTTCCATAAATTGGTTGAACTTTGCTGAAAAAAGACTAATTTGTGGTTTTCTTCCCTTCTCACTTCCTCTGAGAGAGGGTTCTATGGTTCCAGTGGCCAGAGGCTTTCCACTGTAAATCTGTTTGCTATCCGTTTACTTTTGTGATCTTTTGCCCTTCAGTTTAAATGATGCTTTTCCGTCCCTGGTGTTTTCCCCATGGTATTTATAAACTGTGATTGCATCCGTACTTAGACTTTCTAGTGCCAGGCTCTATGAGCCAAACTCTTCTGGTGGCCAAGGGCTCTCCCTCCTCGTGGTCTCTCTGAGAGTCTTTCCTTTCACATGCTCTTGCACACACTGAAAGTATTTTGCCTGCCATCTCCTGAGATCTCCTTTGCCTTTATCCTGCTCATGGCATGAATGGTCCATTGTCTCCCCAGGGCAAGCTGGAGGCTCCTTTTGGCCTGTTTCACGTGATGAGCTTTCACTGAGAGCAGGAATTCTCATGATCGCTTCCTCAGGCAGTGACCTTGTGCTCGGGTCATGCTGCCTTTTAGCAGACTTCATGATGGCACAGAGGTGCATATGGCTTTTTACCAGCAGGCACCAAAACTGGCTCCTGCCCAGGGAGTTTGCAGCCCAATTGAGGTGGCGGCAAATCTCCAGGGAGAACTGCAGGATCAGGAACAGATAGGGTGACTGAAGATTATTTATGTTGCTCCTTGCTGAAGAGGAGGTAGGATAAATTTGACAAGGAGAATGCTAAACTATGGAAAGAGTTCAGCAATTCTGGAACATCTGTCCACCAGGACTGTGTTGTCAGGCAGCTCAGGTTTCGTGGGTGCTTTGGAGGTCAGCAGGCGCAGCAGAGTGAGTGTCTCCCTACAGAAAGTCTCCCTGGTTGCCTGGTGTGTGTGCTGGTGATCAGTGGTGGCTCTGTGGGGTGCCTGTGCCAGGTTTAGATGTTTAGGTGACCCAGAAGCTGGAGTTATTGGTGCTACAGCTGGAGCTAGTGGAGCTGGGTGACCCACACCGAGCTGGAGCTGCACAGCTCCAGGATTGTTCTTGAAATAAAGCAGGTGAGTGTGAGCACATCCCTACCTATTCCCATTGTGCTCTGACCCACAGGGCGGTGCAGCAGTGCTCTCCATAGCCGGTGCAGGGGAGCTGGGTGGCTCCTCTGCAACCCGCAGGCGTTGGACATAACGCTGGCGCCATAAATAAGTAAAATGCTAATCGAAACAGGTTGTTCCAGGTGCTCCTGTCTGCTTGGAAACCTGCTTGCTGGAGAAATTGAAGTGCTGCTCGATGTAAAAGCCTAACAAGGCAAAAGTAACTCTGTTTTTGGAAGCAGGCCCAGCTTGCTTGGATGTGGGGTTGAGTAAGAGTATTTCCAACCAGAGCTGCACAAAGCAGCCCATTAAAACTTGTCACACAGATTGAGGTGCCAAGTCTCTCTCCAACACCAAGGTCGCTGCCTCTCCGAAGGGAGGTTTGGTGAGGAGAGGCACTTCATCTCCTTTTCCATCACCTGCTGCTGTTGCCACCATATCCTCTGGCTGATAGGAGCATCCAGAACATTTGAGCTGGTACAGAAATCGTTGTCCCCTGCATCTACATCCCAAGCAGCTCCAGCTGAGCAGACAAGGCAGGTGAAGGACAGGAACCACATCCCTGGCTTCCCCATGACAGGCTGGCACCTGAAAGCTGGAGGATGGGAACTAGCCACAGCATGGCAGAGAGCCCCATCTCCTGCCTTGCCAGCAGGTCCCTGGCTTGCCACACTCATGATTGGCTTATAACACCACTTGTCTCTTCCCAAGGACCCACAGTGTGGGCTTGTAATGGTGGTTAAACTGAGCCTTAGAGCCTGGAGGCCTTGTTAGTCTAAAACCAGCTGCAACTGGGCTCCCACCTTCTTTCAGTGCCAAGTTAATTTAGCTGAGACATTCCCCATGTTCCTGGCCCATAGCTCATGCTTTCTGCCTCTGCTCCTCCACCCCGTTTCTGCTGCAGCCACCACGCTCGCGGGCTGCATGCTTGCGAGGTACATTGGTGCAGATGAAAGAGACCCGGCAGTCCAAAGCACGTGCTGTCAGTCAACCCCTAGGGACAGTTCTTCCTGGGATGCCCTTGCCTCGGTCAACTTCAAAAAGGTTTTGGGGGGTTTGCTGTCTCTGGGATTGGGTGAAAGGCTGTGTCAGAAGATGAACAACAGAATTGCACAGTGATTCAGGTTGGATACAGCAGGTTGTGTTGTTTCCAGCGTAGCATTTCCAAGAAGGATCTTGGAGCAGAAACAAATCCTTCATTAATGACATTCTCAGATAAAAATCTGAGAAGTAGCACAAAGACCAGAGACAGTCAGAAACACGAGCAAAAAATAAGACAACTATATGTAATCTGCTATTTCAAAACATGAGAGGCATACAGGGGAGAAGCAGAGGAACTGCATGGTGATGGGACATGGGTAAGGCAAATATTGTGGCAAAACAAGGCAGCAGAGAGGACTCTTGTGGCTGCAAGAAAAGCAGGCACTGCAGGTGGCGGGAGGTGCAGTTCTCTGCCTATGCTGGCACAGCCAAGGAGAGGAGGGGGAGATGTGTTGCTAGAAAGAAAACTGAACTGTTCCTCTCGGAAAGAGATGCAACTTTTGGGTAGTCACTTCCCTGACCAGTGGCATAGCAATGTAGAACCTGGATACCACCATGGATGTGTGATTGTGGAGGGCTGCCACCAGTAGTGGTGGGACAGAAGATGCTGTTTAACCACGGGAAGTGCATGAGACCTGAGCACAGGTCTGGTGGGAGGCAGAAGGGTTAATGGCCAGGCAGTCAGCTGCCAAACCATGTGTGAAAAAAAAGCTGGCTGGTCAGGAAAGCGTGTCCCAGATCCCATGGCAGGAATTAGGGATGGGGAGCCTTTCTCCCTTCAGTCACCTGCTCCGGCTCAGCCCTGGCTGAGGAGCTGGTGCCATGTGGCTGATGGCCAGGAGGGGTGAGCTGGGAGGGAGATGCTGGCATACTCGTGCTCTTCCCCTGTCCCACGTTCAGGGAAATGGGGTCCAGAGAGGCTGGCCCCCTCCAGCACCTGCACAAGGCTCAGACACTGTCGAGACTGTGGGCAGGAGCTGTTTGCTGCCTGCGTGGTGCTGGCTGGGGGGAATAAATAGAGGCCGCCTGTTTCCAAGCTGCCAGTCCCATGCATCTCAAAAGCTGCATGTTTTCTTCAAAATGAACTAAATACAAGTAGATTTAATCACAGTAATAATAATAATAATATTCCATGTCTGTGCAACGCACTCCAAAGCTTTTCAGAGACTCCATTTTCAAGTGGCTGAATGAAAATGAAAGCCAAATCATCTCTGCCAGTTTATCATTTGCACCATCTCCTGCTCTCGCTTTTTTTTCAAACAGATTTATTCCTGGTCATTACCAGATCAGACTCAGAAGAGGTTATGGCTTCGTTCTGCCTGAGGAGGATTTGATTTGAAGTCCCACGAGGAATATTATGTCATCAAACTATTTCCTCTCTATAACAGAATAAAAAAGGGGGTGTGTGAGAGGGAGAGGCAGCACGCAGTGCGACAGAGGCTGTGACTGGAGGGCATTGCAGCGAGCCCAAGCAGGCAGCTCGGCAGAAACCCTCTTGAGCCTCATCCCCACCACAGCCATCATGGGGATCTTGGGGATGAAGTCAGGAAGGCAGCATGACAGAGTCCTGGGATGAGGTGCAGGAAAATCCTAGTGCACTGCCAGGGGCTGGCTGTGCTTTGCGTCCATCACATGATGCTCAGGAACATCTGATGCACGGCTGGGGATGGGCAGCATGGTGGAAAGCGTCTCACATGATGCTCAGGAGGTTTTGCCTGGCTTTCTGCAGGGCCGAGCCTGCAGTGGGGAGGGACTGGAGAGCCTCTCTTCTCATCTCTCACCTTTGCCTTTGGCAAAATCAGATCACCCAGTTTACCAAGAGGGAAAAAAAAGGTATTTTAGGGCAGGATGCAGAATTTTGCCTGTTTTGCACTTTTCTCACTGTAATGAGCCCTTACATGCCTGTAATGGCCAGCATGAGCCCCTTGAGAAATGAGGAGAGGAAAACTCAGCTTCTCTCTCTCCTCCCCGCAGTGCTAAGCATTAAGTTCATTTTGCTGCGTCTTTTGGCACGTTGCTCTGCCTATGTCAGCTTTGCAATGCACCTGGCTCTGGGCTGCACTTGGTGTCTTTTAAGCTCTTGGATGAAAACAGGAATCGAGGAAAATGATTGCAACAACCAATGTGGATGGACATGGTGTTTAAGGAGTGGTGAAGTGGAGCAAAGCCGGGTCCCAGCAGCATGGCTGAGTTGCTCAGATCTTTTCCAAGTGTTCTTTTCTGTCCCGTTTTTGAGAGTAGCCAAATATATTACTGCCTATTAAATGTGTACCTCCAGACAGGCTGCACACCTGCCCAATTGATGTTGCTCTTGGAGGCTTAAAGAAACCCTCTCAGCCTAAAAATCTAGTTACTTCAAGTCTGTTAACTGACTGAAGCAGCCTTGGTGAAGAAATGAGGCAGCTCAAGTGCACAAAGCTGGGGATGGCTGGCTGGTTTTTGTTACCAAGCATAAGAAAGTGGCCAGTGATCTCCCTCTGCAGAGCGGAAGGATGGGCTGCATTTGGGAGCCTCGGGAGGCCTCCTGTTAGCCTGCGGACAAGTCCCTTGCCTGCATCTCGGTGCTCAGTCAGGGGAAGACTTCTGCCATCTCCTCCTTGCCTCCTCTTTGCAGCTGGATGTGTATTTTGGGCCACTTCATCAGTGGCCGTAGGCAAGGCTTTGTGCAGCGAGTGCCAAATGGAGAGGGAGAAGACACAAGCAGCAGTAACATAGAGCAGTAAGAGGCTTGTGCCAGTGCTGCTGGTCACTGGCATTTCTTTAGAAGTGCTGCAGATGTGATGGGAACAGGAACGTAAACACTTCATCCTTGAAAACTTGGTGCTTTGTTTATAATCTAGGCAGTCATTCATACTGCACCTGCTGCTCGGATCATCTTTGCAGGGCATGGATTGTGAAATCAAGGAAATAAAATATATTTGCTCTTTCTAAGATGACTTGCCACGTCAGTGAGCTTCCACCCAGCTGCTCCCTTACCAACAAGGAATAGCTGCCATGGATGAAGTGTGCAACAGTTTCTACTAAAGGCTGCAAGATCTAAGCTCTCATAACTGTGATTTTTTTTTAGAAAATTGTTTGTCACAACAGTTTCTGGGTACAGACATCATGGGAATAAAATAGGCGATGTTGTCTGTCAGCAGCAGCAGCAATTGCCTCTTTTGCTGTCCAGCTCTGCCTGGAATCGCTGGTTTGAGCCTGCCCATTCTTGCCCAGTCAGTGTAATCCAGCCCAGCTCAAGGCTTCTGTGCACAGTGGGTCCTCACAGCGTTTTGCTGTGCCGTCAGGGTGGTGGCAGGCTGGCAAAGGGAGCACGCCCTCTCTTTGCCCTGTCTGCAGTGCCAGGGAGTGGAGCATGGATCAGAACTGATGCCAGTGTTGAGGAAAACACAGAGAAGGAGACTTCTCTTAAGCTACTATGCTTTGGTCCATAGAAAGCTTTCCTAAGGACAAAGAGTACTTTGGCATGGCTATTTCAGGACAGAGAAGATAAGCATCCACAGTGTCTTATTCTGCTCACGAGTGAGAACACGCTTAGTGGAATGTCCCCAGAAAACTCCTAAGATCATCTGAAATCAGATGCCTGCCTGTAAATCATACCTTGGGCACCTCCAGGCTGTGAAACAGGTTTCTTTTCATAGGAGAAAAGTCTGGCATCTTGGCTGACTGCAGATGGAGAAAGGAAGTTAGGAATGCCACCTCTGCTTGAAAATTAGGGAGAGAGGGATGTTCCTCTGGTCTTGTGACTCTAAGCTGTGCCTTTATGATGAGCCAGCATAAAAAGGTATGGAAGAGCAAATGCAAAAAGAAATTCTGTCCAGCCCAGCAGCAAACCCAAAGCTAAGCGCAGAGAGAAGATGTGTATCAGGATGTATCTCCACAGATGTGTCTCGGGGGAGAGACCATTACAGAAGTTCATTCATCCCAAATGAGTAAGCAGAGACTCACAATACAGCTCGTTGCAAGGCTTTATCTGACTCAGGAAATAAACATTTTACCAGTTTTGAGTCCTAAACCAAAACTGAACACCAGACTATGCCACTTTGGAAGCTATTCCTCCTCTTCCAAAGAGAAGATAAGCTTTCTGTCTAATGCTGCAGAAAACAGTGCACCCACTTTGTAAGCTCAATATATATGGAGGTTGGTGCTTCAAGTGTCAGCATCAGTGCTGGTCACAGCCTCACACTGGGATGTCACTTCAGGAGTCTGTCAACTCTTCCTGGGTTCAGAGGGACAGGGTGTTATTGCCAATGACCCTAGGCAGACCTGTCAGCCCAGCCTGTTGGGAAGGTATGTGAGGCATCCCACTGAAAGAGCCTGGCTGTAATTGTCTGCAATTCTGCTGCTTTCCAAACCATTCAGGCTGAAACTTTGAGGACTAAATCTTTGCTTCTAGCAGAAGAGATTCTTATTTAATTTTCACGGGCAATTTCTGCAAAATACGATCAATCTCGATTTGCAAGAAGAAGGAGGAGGAGGACAAATCAGTTATTTTACTTCTAAACTTAAAAAGCTCCTGTGATTTTCAGAGAACCCATACAGTTCCTACGCTTAGGAACACCAGCTTCCAGCTTTTTTTAGTTTGCTCTAGTGTGATACGCCCAATTTCAGCAACCCAAGTGTGACCCAATTATGAGTCTTGAGGTGAAAAAATAATATTGGTGTCAGTGGATATTTGTTAGAGTTTGGCAGGTGAAATGTGGTTGGTGTTGAGTATCTGCCATGAGAGTTTTGGGGAGTAAGGTTTTTCCTCTGGTTCTTGATGCCACAGGCCAAGCAGCAGAGGTCTGTGCTGTGGATCTTCGGTATCCAGCCTCACTGAGGATAGGTGGTGTATTGGGTGGGCAATAATCAATAATATTCCTTGCACTCACAAAGCTGCTTCTCTGCTTTCTGGGTTGTCTTCTGGTGCTTGGCTGGGTTAAGTGGTACTGAGGTCCTGACCAGGCAAACACTCAGACCTAGCTCCACTTCCTGCAGGAGACTTGGCCTTCTTATCTCCTTGTGTGCTGCTTTTCCTTGGGGATGGGGTGGTGGTTCCAAGGGTGCCAGATCTTGTTGTGCAGACATCTCCCAGGCTGGCAGAGTACCCCGGTGATGTCCTAGTGCACTTCATGCGTAATTTCATCCCATGGTTGAGGTCCCATTCCCATTTCTCTGAGGCTCTTGCAGGCAGCATCCAGTCGGCTCTTCCTACTGAGGGTCTTCAGATGCCCTGCAAAGAAAAATCTCTACATGCTGCCTTACTATTCCCCTGTTTCTTCTGTGGGGAAGGGGAAGCTGTTTATTTGAGATGCAAGGTGCGGGACTGGGGCTGCTGTAAATAGCTCTCTGCTTTTGTGAACCTGCTGTGTCAAAGAGGGACAGCCTTGTGGCAGGCAACGAAGGCTAAGCCCATGAGCAAAGATTAGACCAGCAACTGCCGATTAGGGCACTTCCACCTGGACTAATCCTTAATTCTGCCTGATTTAAAATAACATGCAGTGGCAGTGGTGGTGACAGGTAGGGAGGACTCACAGTGGCCCTGACAAGTGGACCCGGAGTAGGGATGTTTGGCCCCTAAAATCTGCGGGGTAAGTTGGAGGGTGTTGGCATGGACAGAGTGTTGATGAGTGGACAGAAGGATGAGTGGTGTCATGGAGTGGGCTGATGGAAAACTGGTGGAGAGAGGTGTGTGATGTGGGGAAATGGGGAGAATGGAAGCCCAGCAGAATGGAGCTGCAGAGCAAGCAAGGCTGTGGATTGTGGGAGGGTGGATGGGGAAAAGAGCGTAGTAGCTTGATAGATAAAATCAGTGAACAGATGCATGGTAGAAACAATTAATCTCTTGGAGGGAAAGGAGTGAGTGGGAGAATAAGTGCAGACTAAGAGGATTTCCACTACTTGAAGCCATTGTATGCAGGCACCCTCACCAAAACCATATCCCAATTTACACACCATGTCACCTCCCTGTGTGTCTGTGGGAAGCCACCCTTACTCCAGACTGCAACTGCTTTGCATCGCTTTAGGTCAGATGGATAAAAAGGTTCAATCTAAAAATGTCCTATTTTAAGTTAATCCTCAGAAGTAAAATGAGACCACGTTCACAGTAAATTCCCTGTGGCTACAGCCCAGGCAAGGCAGCGGGGCAGGAGCTCAGCAGAGCAGAGAGGTGCTGGTGAAGGGTGTCTGTCCCCTGCAGAGCTCTGCTCCTTTGTGCTGGTCTAGAGAGATGGAGCTTGCCCTGATGTGTCTCCGGCTTCCCTCCCCGCCAGGTGTTCTCCATCGTGGTGTTCGGCTCCATTGTCAATGAAGGGTACGTGAACCGCATGGACGAGTTGGAAGAGCACTGCATTTTCAACCGCAATCACAATGCCTGCAACTATGGCATTACCGTGGGTGTCCTCGCCTTCCTCAGCTGCCTTCTTTACCTGGCTCTGGATGCCTACTTCCCGCAGATCAGCAGCGTCAAGGACCGCAAGAAGGCAGTGCTCTCGGACATCGGAGTCTCGGGTGAGCTTCCTGGCCTGTGGACAAGTCCCTTGCCTCCATCGCGGTGGTCAGTCAGGAGAAGACTTCTGCCATCTTCTCCTTGCCTCCTCAAGGAGAAGAGGCCCTAGTGGCTTATTCCCGCCATTCAGGCAAACTGCTCAGCGTCAGGCTCTCCCCGGAGTATGTCAAAGGGGCCAGGAGTGGAGTGAGGGCAGGATCAGGTGAAGCATCTGAATTTGCTAAGGACTTAGGGCTTGCAAGTTCTTTCACAGTTAGCCCCTTGCCTAGCAGTCTTATGTGCAGCTGACAGGAGAAGGGGAAGGATTGTGCCCTGTTTTGCTGTTGCTTTGGAATACCCATTTCCCTCACTGCCAGGTGTCTGCTTGTGCCTGGCAGACAGGGTGAGTACGTCCTACCTTCACCCCTTTCCTGGGGGCACAGCATGTTAGTGATCCTTCAGCACCTTTCCTTCATGTGAGTCCCTGAGCTGTTCTGTCCTGAGCACAAGCTGGTCTTTGCAACTGCAAACCAGCTGCTTCCCACTCTTTTGCAGCTCCCATGGAAGGAATTGCTCTTTGCTTGTCCTTGCAGGACAGGATTGTGAAGCAGTGGCTGTTTCATAGAGCCCAGATGATCACTTCAGTACTGGAAGCCCTTCAGGTTCCCTCCCAAGGCCAAATGCAAGTCCTGTGATCAATCCAAACACAAGCAAATGAACTCTCCTGAGGTTCTTTCTGCAGACACCAATTGGTCACCTTGACAATTTGCTGTCAGGGAGCCTGCCAGCTCACTTGGTCTCAGACTGGCTGAGCAGTCAGTTTTGCCCAGTCTGCAACATAGTGGTGGGTCTCAGAGGGTTGAAATTTCCAGAGAAATGTAATATATATATGTTATGCTCACACATATCTTCTTGTTCTTTGTCCTTCCCTTTGGCATGATGGTGGTGGTCCATCCCAGCCTTTTGGGCATTCCTCTGGTTTGTTGGCTTCTGCTTTCTGACCAACCAGTGGCAAGCTTCAAAACCAGAAGACAACCCACTGAATGAGGGAGGGGATGCAGCCCGAGCAGCCATCACATTCTCGTTTTTCTCCATCTTTACCTGGGTGAGTACAGTAGCCATGATGTTGGATCAAATGACCTCTGTACTGTATTATCTTGTAGGGAATGACAGGTGACTGGCTAAGAGTGATTCCCTCTGGGATCTCAGTTCACATGGCTTCTGAGAAGGAAAAGCAGGAGAGGAGGTGGTTGGGAAGTAAACTTGGAAAACAGGACTCAAAAATTTATGTGGAAGAAAGTTTTAGAGCACTAATAAGCACAGTGGGAAAGAGAGTCCCATATCCCAGTAAGGAGTGTTTTCGACAGACCTTTAATATGACCTTGGACAAGTCAGCTCCCCAACCACTGTTGTCATAGAATCGTACAATAATTTGGGTTGGAAGGGTCTCTTACAGGCCATCTAGTCCAACCCCCTGCAAAGAGCAGGGACATCTTCAACTAGATCAGGTGGCTCAGAGCCCAGTTCAATCTGGCTTTGAATGTTTCCAGGGATGGGGCATCCACCACCTCTCTGGACGATCTGTTACAGTTTTCTTTGTGTGTCAAAGGATTTCAACAGCATTTTCACCTTACAGACACTAAGAAGAGAAGGGAGCTGCAGGCCAGGGGTTGCACCCATCTCCCTCCCACCTTTGCTCCCATTGTGCAAGATGTCATCATTGTTCTTCTAGACTCTGTCTGCACCCACTGCTGGAGTGCCCACCTCACTGGGTCGCCTCTTAGGAAGGTGATGGTGCTGTCTTAAGACTGCCCTTTCCCCAGCAGTTCCTTATTGCTAGTTTCCTG
This sequence comes from Eulacestoma nigropectus, assembly GCA_013397775.1. NCBI lineage: Eukaryota > Metazoa > Chordata > Aves > Passeriformes > Eulacestoma > Eulacestoma nigropectus. Next base: position 1,828,487 of record VZTE01001811.1, read on the forward strand.
GAAAAACTGTTGTGTGCAATATAAATATCCCTGATGACTTCCTCCTGCCTCTGAAAGCACCAAGCACAAGTGATTTTTTTCTGAAGTGACAGGATAGTGCCAAGCAGGAAAGCATTTTAACCCTGTCTCCATGCATAAGCCCTTGTGGCTTTAGCTTCTCTTCCTGCAGGCCCTGATGTTGGGCAGGGGCCAGATAGGAAAGGTGCTGTAAGACCAGGGAGCTGTCAGAGAGGAAGGGGGGATGCAAAGGGTTGTGCTGTCAGCACCCTCACCACGGTGACACGGGCGGGATCAAGGGACAGCAGTGTGTGTGTTCCCTTCACGAGCTGTGTCCTGCACTCAAGTGCTGCCAAAAGCCCCTTGCAAGCTCCAGCAGAAAGTGTGACAAGAAGCAAGGCTTTTGCAAGGGGTCCCTCAGGACACTTTTGGAGGTGCCATCACCTGCAGTGATCCTTTCCCATGCACAGGCTTGCAAATGGCTAAACAGGAATCCTCTTTGCCTGGTTCCTTGGGGTTTGTTTTTATTTCAGTCAAACACTCTGGTTTGCTCTACCTTACTGATTATCCTTCCCACACCCCTCTCTCTCCTCACAGGGCTTCCTCGTATTTCTGGCTTTCCGGAGACTCAGAGACATTAATTTTCAGGAGGAATACAATACCCTGTTCCCTAACTCCCCATCCTTGCTGCCTTAGTGCCCCTTGCTGATGGGAGAATTTGGGGGAAGGGGTGGAGGGATGCAGCTGGAGGAGGTCACTGAGCAGAGCTGGTTCCAATGCCCTGACTATGAGTGTGTGGTCACTGTAGGGCATGGGATGGGAAGATACGGGCCGTTGAATTGGAGTGGGGTTGTCCACTCTACGGGGAATCTCCCTCTGGAGAGTTGGAACTGGCAATTTTTTCTCCTCTTCTGCTCCCTTCTCTCCCTCACCCATACCCTAACTAATGCTGTGTAACACCACTGTGCCTTTTTTTGATGACTGCTCAGACCTAATATTTCAGCCAGGAGATGCCTTCTGCCCCCACCATTTTATCTCTTCCATTTCTTCCCAGACCTCATTCCCCAAAAACCTCTCCCCCATCACCTGCTAGACTGCTCACCTCTCTCAGGGGTGCTCTGGGACAACGAGCCATGCCTGCTGAACCCTGTGCCCAGGCTCCCCTAGTCCACCAAAAGGTGCCCTGCCTGCAGTGCCTGAGGCAGGAGGCAGCAGTTTGCTTGCTAACTGTCCCCTGGTCTGGGAAGCAGTTGCCTTGCTTCCTGCTGCTCCTTCCCAAGGTCTGTGCTACACCTTGCGGATGTTGACTGGTGAAGGGGTTTCAGGGGGTGACCTCTACCTCAGTACTTGTCAATCCTGCTCTCCTTACTGGCCTTTACAAGCCAAATGGCCTCGTACATGCAGCCCAGCAGCTGAGCCCTCTGGTGTTGCCGAGGCAGATTGCCTGCCCACAGCCAGGAAGGGCTGACTGGGATAACCACATGCCAGCTGAGCCTTCGCGACCCGTGCGATGTTGGTGAAACCCCACCACCAGACAGGAGGTGCCCTGAACATCCCAGAGAGAGCAGGGAGCCTTGGCAGGCTGCACACAGCCAGCTGGACTTGCAGCCGTCCCTGCCCAGTCCTCCTCTCTCCTTGTGGGCTTGTGCTTTCTGTGGGACAGTGTGGACTTCCATGCTCGTGGGGCGTTTCACCAGCAATCTGCCAGGCGGGCCTCGCACACTAATCCATAACCACTACTAACCCCACTTCTGTTTGTTTCTCTTTTTCGGTACGTTCCCCCTCTTTTTCCTCTTCCCTCCCCTCTGCTTCCCATTTCTTCCCTTCACCTCCTCCCTTAAAGGTGGGCCAGGCATTCCTGGCGTATCAGCGTTTCCAGCTGGGTGCCGATTCGGCCCTCTTCTCCCAGGACTACATGGACCCAAGCCAGGACTCCGGCATGCCTTATGCTCCCTACACGAACGAGGAGGATGCTACAGATGCGGTGGGGACATACCAGCAGCCCCCTCCGGCAGATGCTTTTGACACCGAGACACAGGGGTACCAAACGCAGAACTACTGAGCCACCGATGCCCCTTTCCCTTCCCCTTTCCCTTCTGCCCCTGCTCCCACTGCCGGCAGAAAGCCGAGGCACAAACAAGACACGTGCATAGTGGTACAAGAGGTGGCTCTCAGCTATGCTCCAGCCTTCTGGGTCATCTGTTTTTATTTATTGTTTTTAAAAAAGGAAAAAAAAAAAAGGAAAAAGGTTTTCTCATCACCTCTTCCTTCTCCTCTCCCACCAAGCTACCTGCCAGAACCAAATTTTTCCAAAATCTGCATTTTGATAGGAAGGTCCCCCCTTTCCTCCTCTCCCTCCTGCCTTGCTGCAGAGGGCAGAGTCTGTCTTGTGGACAGGAGAGGAGCTATGGCACCGGCAGGGCAGGGGAAAGGGTGTTGGAGGCAGAATGGAAGAAATGAGAGGGACCGGGGACCTGCCTAGAAGAGACTGTATTGCTGAAGGTTGGAGTGGATGTGGGAGGATCCAAACTGGTCTGGAGCACCTGGTGGCTCAGGGACAGGAATGGTGTTGGAGTCAGCATACAAGAATGTGAGGAGGGGCCTGGAGGGCAGAAGGAATGGTGTCCTCCATGTAAAGACAGGGGGGCTTTTCCCTGCCACATGCTAGTGAGGGAGGGGTACTTTATTTTTAGAGAGTTTGAGAGAAGCGGTATGGGGAGGGGGGGGGCACAAAGAGAGAAAATGGGAAGGGAGAAAGGAAGATTTGCAGGTACAATCAGAAATCACAGGCATGTCTGTAGGTTACAGCAAGAGACTGAGCAGAGCAGAGGGGTAGTGCCCTGAGATTCACTCCTTCCTCAGCCCCCTTGGGTTGAGGTGGAGGTGATTCCCCTCGTCTGTATGTCCTGCTAGTCACTGCTCTTCTCAGACCAGTGTTTGATGAGGCAGGATGGGAGCGATGCCCAGTCCCTGGGCCCAGATACAGTGCCTGTGGGAGGAAGGATGGAGGAGGTGGGCTTCTAGAGAGCCCTGAGAGCCTTCAACCCCAGCTGGGCTGGTTTGAGGGGGAGAGGGGAGCTTTGTCATTTCACCCAGGGCAGGAGGAGAAGAAAGACAGTTTCGCTCCTCAGGTCCTGCTGGACCTTCCTCTGTTCCTCTGTTCTTTACAATAGTGCAAAGCCTCTTGGTGGCACCATCTTTGTAGCATGCAGGAATGGAGCAGGACCCCACTTAGAAAGAAATACTGCTGCTGAGATGAGCCAGCATGTGTCTGGCTCTTGCACAGGAGTGCAGCCAAGCTGGGAAGGGTCTTGCCCTGCATGGCTGCGCTTTGCCTCCCACTCAGATAGGGAGCAGGTCTTGGTGTGCAGAGAATTGGTTGGGGCCAGACTGAGTTGTCTGAAAACTGGTCTTTCTGTACTTGGCATAGACCATACTTTAGGGCTCTTCTGCAGCATCTCAGATCCTGGCTGACTTTAAAGCCTCGCCTAGGTGGCAGCACTGACTCTTAGATAGAGCTCGTATGGGTATCATTGCACACGCCTCATGATTTTGCTCCAAGTAAAGACACAGCTGTGGAAGCCCACTCTCTGTTCCAGGTTAGAAGTTAGGTCTGTGCGTGAAGACAGATTCCTAGATTGCCCTTGAACGGAAATAATTCAGCAATAGCTACCTAGACAATTCTCCTGGGCATAGACATCTCTCAGAGCACAAGAAGCAGGGTTTACCTTGCAGCAGTGAGGAGCTCCATCCCCCAGGCAGCCACCCTGCTTGATGCAACACTGGTCCCAGTAGCAGAGATCAGGAGCACATCCAAAATCTGTAGGTGCCTGCACTGCACATCCAGCCTATTCCTCAGCACCTTTAGGAGTGGGGAGAGTGGGACACAGGTCTGGCCTGTGGCTGTGTGAACATCTCATCTGGAGGGCACCAAGGTTACCAGTCCTTCCCTCCTCCCAGTGCCCCACAAAGATAGGGAAGGGGTAGAAACTGCAGAGCAGCAGGCCCTGTTCCTACCAGCACATTTGTGCTCCTGGTGGCTGTCCCCATGGCTTGTCCTCCCCAGGCTTGCCCTGCCTTGCTAGTGGTTGCCCACTGGTGAGGACAGGAGCGGGGGATGAGGTAGCCCTAAGGACGCAGCAGGAACGACTGGGCACAGGCACACATCCCTTGCTCTGTGGCTATGAATGAATACAATACTGTAAATAGGAGGGGTGCTTTTTGGAAGGAAGCCCCTCGAGCTTCATTTTCTGTGGGTTCAGCCTAATATTTAGGCTTGGGACGGGTTTACTTTATTGAGAGAGGTTTGTTGTGACTGGATGTGGGGGGAGCACCCTCCCGTCTGTCTCCCACCAGGGGAGAACGAATGAATGACGAGGTGGAGGAGGAGAGAAATTAGTTGTACTCACCCAGACTCATCTGTGTCATCCTTCATGCTTTCATTTGGGGTGTGGGGATGGAACCGAGAGGAGAAGGAGGCTATAAATAACCAGCCCTTAGCACAAAATTGTGTTGTACCTTTTGGGAGGTGCCTCCTCTGTGAGTGACCAGGCACATAAGGAGAGGTACACACAGTATGTGGGGGACCTACCTGGGGCTCTGTTTTGGGGTGTGGTGCAGGAGCATCTTGCATGCGCCTTCTGCCATCAGAGTTACGTAGGTGGCTAAACGCCATTTGGGGCTGACTAAATGAGCAAGCTTTTCTTTATCCTCTTTGGCTTGCTTCCCTCATGTAACCAGCTGATGGGCTCAGGTGGGCTTGAGGCAGGAATGAGCCTCCCCCTCAGAACCAACACCACATGAGCCAGGTGGCTTCATCTTGGGTTACTTCCCATCTCTCTGTTGTTCTCCTTGCTTTGTGTCATAAGAAAAGCATTGATGTGACAGGGGACACTACAACAGTAGATACTTGGACAGCTTCTTGCTTTTGCTCATGGGAGAAGACAAACACTGCTTGGGTTCACATGCTTTCAGCCTTTGCAGTGGAGGGTTGGTGGTGACAGACCTGGGAGTGGGACTCCGCTTGTTTGCATGTAGCCCTTTAAAATGCAAAGTGCAATTTCCAGTGGCATTTGGCTGGTTCTGCAGCTGATGAGACATATAGACCTACCCAAAGGTAGGTATATATCTTACCTTAGGTGCTTCTGATAAGGTGCTGCCTATTTCTGGTGATCATAGGCGAGACCTGAGCAGCTGACTGGAACATGTCCCTTTTGCATTCTAAGTGTGGGTGAGATCAGCCCCACTCTAGAGATGAGGAGATCAGAGGGAAGGCTGTATAAGTGAAATGATAAGGAGGCTTTCTTCCCCCTCTGCCATTTGTTCAGATTACAGAGGATTATGCATCCCTTGTTCGGAGCAATGGCCCCTTGATGTCTTCTTCTCTTATGAAGCCCCCAAGTAAGGGACTGTTCTGTGGAAGTAGAGGCTGTGAAAGGCAAAGAGATGATGAAACCTTGTCCCAGTTCTGTGTGTGGATTCAGCCTCCTGATGTGTCCCCATCCCTGGCTCACCCATATCCCCACCACCCTGTTCATCACCTCATCACACACCACCCTTCCTCTCTGCGTTATTCCTGGCAGTTCCCTGAGGGGAGGAGGTGTCTTTGTCCCTGTACCCTTGCAAGCACTTGGGAGGACTCAGGAAGGCAGCATTGCAGGGTGGTTCCCACAGGAGTCTCAGCTTCCATCCCCAGAGCAGGTACAAGGTAAGGAGCCCAGTGAGGCCACCTCACGTAGCAAGTTCAAACCATCATCCAGACAACTCCCTGCTGCCTGTGTGGCATTTGTAACACCACCTGGGCTGCCCTGCCCCTTCCCCTGCCACATTACTGCCTGTGTATAGTATATATATTATATATATATATTTAAAAAGATGTATAATATAAAGCTATACATATATACGTATATATGATGACTCATGGATGGCCTGCCGCATACAGGATCCTCTGAGTGGTCTTGCCTAAGCCCGAGTGTCCCTTCACCCCTCCTCCCCCTGCCCCTGCCCCTGCCCCATCCGTTCCGAAATTCAACTACAGCGAACCCCGCCACCTCGGCACCTGTGTTTACAATGTCCTATATATTTGTGGTTAACAAAGTGAAGGTGGTAACTACTGGTGTCTCAATAAAGTTATGACGTTCAAAATAACTATACTGTATGGAAAAAAAAATGGTCTGGATTTTCTTCTTTGGGGAGGGATGGCTTTTTTAGCTTGGTTTGCTACAAGAGCATTGGCTCCTGTGCTCCTGCATGGCCAAGTTGGCAAGTTTAGTGACAATCAGTGGCTTGAATGGAGGAAAGAAACCTAAAGAACTGCCCTTATTGAGATGTTTCAGTGGAAGCTAATGGTTACTTGCTTTACTTGGCCTAAGTTTCAAATCACACACACCATCAAGTGTCTCACTAAATCAGTAGGAAAACCTGAGGAACCTGACATGCTGTGTTAGAAGTGGACTCTCACTGTGAAAAGGATGTGGCAACAGGAGGTGTGGATGGGGGACTTACAGGAATATAGGATACAAACCTATATGAAAATAAACACCTGTATTTCCACACCCAGGGAAGCAGATCTGTTTAGTCCTTTGATTTGTCTTTATCTCTATCCATCTATGTGTGACCATTGCTCGGGTGTCTGGTGTACTGCAGGTTTTCAAAACATAATCAGATCCTGGGGAACAAGCTCTCAGGGCACTGCCCACAGTGGGTGTCAGTGATTGGTAGCCCACGACTAAAAAGGATCTTGTTTCAACAGGCTTTGCAATAAAAATGAAATTCAAAATCCCATCCTGTGCTGATGCTTAGCTAAAGCTTCCTTCTCATCCCCTTTTAATGAGTCTGTCACCCGAGTACCTGAGTACCACATTTCCCCACCCTTGTGGGGTTTGAGGACAGTAAGCAGAGGCACATGATGGTGAACAGGCTCTAGCCATTCTCCAGACTGTCTCCCCTCTTGGGGACACTGCTGAGCACACACTGCAGCTGCACATCAGATTATATGCAAAAGTGTCTGCGGACTGACCCATCTGTTTCATGATTTATCTTTGTTTGGACAAAGACCCTTCCTACAGTCACAGCTTTTGGGGTGGATGATACTGAGCCCACAGAAAGGCAAATGTCTGTGTTGGCAACAGGTGGAGTTAAAAACTGGTGAGACAATATGTTGCCAAAAGCAAGCATTTCAGATGAACAGGACTCCAACATTACTAATTTGTTTGTGTTTTCTAATCATTTGAAATCTCTTTAATTTTGCTTTCTGGTATTTCACATGCTTATGAGTCATGTTTTGAAGCTTCTCCCTGCAGCCATGACATCTAGAAACAAATCTGTTATAAAGTTGTCTTCTTTTTTTTTTTTTTTTTAAGTTCACATAATCCCAGGACTCAAGGAGATGAAACTTTTGTTTCGTGTATCAAGAAATCCAATAAAATTATATGAAACAACCCATTTCCCTCCCTCAAAAATCCAGCTGGCCTAAAACTGTACAAACTCTGTTTTGCAGTGGTATTTGACTCTCTCTTGTGGGGATCAGCACACCCTCATCATTCCCCCTTTCTCTGGCAGTAGCTCTCCACATTGGCTCTCCAGCTCTCAGAGGGTGCTGGGGGAAGGAATCTGTTGTTTCCAGCTTTCCTTCCTTAATACTTGTTCTTTCTATTGCCCCATCTTATTTCTCTGCCCTTCCAGCAGGCCTCGAAACAGTGGCCTGCAAGGAAGTGAGGAGCATTAGGGCACCTGTACCTGTGGGAAGCATCAGGCTGAGGGTGGTAAAGGTAGATGGGGTGACCTCGGGGTGGAGCTGTGTGAGGCCTCACAATGCCACCCCCACCACCCCTTTTTGTTTGCCGTAGGAGCAGAGCAAGTGTGGAAAGCTGGCTCTGTCAGAGAGACCCTTCCTTTTTCCCATGTCACCTGCTGCAAGCTTTGCCGAAAATCATGGCTTTCCTTTCCAGCCCCAGCCTCCATTAGCATCAAAACAGAAAAAAAATTCCCCTAAACATATCTCACACATGATCAGTAGAGAGAAACTAAATGATGTGATGGCTTCTGCCAGCAATCCGGTAAATGCTTACTGGTTTCTGAGCGTCTACAAGAGCACTATTCTGGGGCTGCCCCAAGCTTCCTGCTCCCTATGGCACGCTGCTCAGTCATGCTGTTCATCTTTCATCCAGCAGCCGAGTAATGGCCATGCTTCTTCCTTTCCTGCAGAGAAAGCTTCAATAAAAACAGGAAGGCAGCAGTACAGCTTGGCACCAGGAATACTGTGTGTATAATCCCTAGCACTGGGGACAGAGAAAATGGGAGAATAATTACAAAAAGAGAGAGAGTGGGGAACGAGAAATGTGGGAGTTTAACATGAGAAGGGGAACTGTATATCTGGTAGCCACTGAATCATATAATTAATTTACTTCTGCATGAATGGTGAGGTTCAGTGACCAATGTCCTGCATTCCCAAGGAGATCTTGGCTGCATGGAAATACACATGGGCAATTTCTGAAAGGATTTGCAGAAAGTAAGAAGCATAAATAAAGATTAAAATAAGCTTGATCAATACAGCCAACAGAAACTCAGTTGGTGCCGTATTTCATCTTCCAAGTGCTGCATAAAGCTTTTGGTGAGCAGACATTCATGGAGCAGCTCACCAGCTTCTGTAACACTTTCGTTTGGAGGACTGTGAATTGCTGGACAAACATGCATTTAATGCTGCAAATGGCCTACTTTGCTAAATCCTACTATTCACCTTTTTTCCAGGTTAAGTAGCTAATTGACTCACTCAAGGTTAGGGCAGAAGCTCAGTGACAGAACCACAGGAGTATCCAGGCAGAAATCTAGCACAAGTATTTTCACCACGAAAAAAATGCTTTGCACCAGGTCTGCATTCCAGTGCAAACTGGCAGAAAAAAAAAATAAACCCAAATGACAAAGATTAGTGACTACAAGCTGAAGCCAGATATTTAAATTAGGAACAGGGCACATTTTTAACTGCAAGAGGTGACAAGCCATTGTACAAACAAGGAAAGTGGCAGATTTTCTATCTTGTATCTTTAGGAAAGTTGTTTTGCTCTCTCCTTGGCTTCACATTCTGCCTTATCGCACTCTCACACAGACTCTGCTCTTGTTAGTCTCAAAAGGACTCACTTATGGATAGAAGAAGACAGAAATGACTCCTGAGTTCCCAGTCCTGCAATGCAATACACGCTGACAGTCTCTGGGCACACCCAAAGCCTTGCTGATTTCAGTGTCGCTCTGAGCAAGGACGGAGTCTGACTGTGCTCATCACGGTGCATGACTGCAACCTTCAATGGCATTAAATAACCATAAGCTGCTGCTGCAATGCTGAAAAAGTGTCATCCTGTTTTAAAGCAAAGACACTTGCCTGTAGCTTTTTAATGACAGGGACAGTGCTGTGCTATGCGTTTTTCTGCAGCACCGGGAATTCTTCGTTTGATACTGGCAAGAAAACAAATCTTTGTCAGTACTAAATCTGTCCATCCTACTTCTAATACAGACTTCAGACCTGTTCCTATAATTATTTGTACCTATTCACAGCTTTACCCCCAGGAATACTCTGAATGACATCACTGAGACCAAGCTTATACAGAAGCCTAAACCTGAGGAAACTTGTTTGCAGACCCAGGTTCTAAATTTAACATTTTCTTCTATCTTTGCACAATATAAGCTTTAAAAAAAAGTATTTCTGCCTGTGTACCTAACTCTGCTTGAATGTCTGTATATTTGTGAGCCTTGCATGAGGGGGAAGGATCTGTAATCTTTGTATATTTTGGAAATGTAACAAAACAATAGACAAAGGATTTACAGGAAAGGAAGCTGGAATCCTCTAGCAGAAACCCCTACAGCAAAAGCCATCATTCCATAGAATGAGGTTAATTAACTGGCAGTTATTTCTGAAGTGCATCTCAATCGAATATATCTGCCACAGAGATGTCATTATAAGCGCATCAAGCCACTGCTGGAAGTCAAGACTATTTAACACTCCCACCCTCACCACAACTGCACTACTACCAATGACTGAAACTGCATGTCTCTCATGTTGGAGCCCCTGCAGCCACAATACACACAGGGAAACACACAGGGCTCTTCCCCAAGCCACCGCTGCCACAGCCTGACTGCTGGCCATCACTCACATTAAGATATGCCATTCACGCTCCTGGAGGGCTCTTCTGCTGACTTACAGTATTGAGAAAGCAGTGAGATTGAATCTTGTGTCTTCCTTCCTCCCCCAGCTGAGCTGATTCAATGGAAACAGCCTATGTCTGCAGAGAAAGGATCTTAAATAAGAGCAAAAGCAGTAATCTCTGATTTTGTCTGTATTGCTCAGGCAGGCACACAACTCATTTTACTGTTGTGCCTGACTCGAGACTACCAAGAACTGCTCCAAACTGGTGAGTATTGAGAACCACGTGTCCTCTGTTCTAGACACCTTCCTACTGCTGCCCTGAGGGCATGGTCCAACTACAACCTTGTTATGGCCTGCAAAAGAGAGAGGGGAAGGGCAGGAGACAGACTCCAAGCTGAGACACATGGATGCCATGGATGTGGCATCTATGGAACAGGAGCTGGTACCTGGGCAACCTAGAGGTTGCCTGGAACATGCTGCACTAAGAAAACCATTTCAACACCAGGCTACCACAGGGCTCTCTGGCATGCAGGGTGACCCCATTTCATGGGATCCAGGATTCACAGCATCAATTGCACCTCAAGGGCTGCGTTCAGTTTTGGGCCCCTCACTTTAAAAACGACATTGAAATGCTGGAGCAGGTCCAGTGAAGGGCAACAAGGCTTGTGAAAGATCGAGAAAACACGTCCTACGTGGAACAGCTGAGGGAGCTGGGTTTGTTCAGTCTAAAGAGGAGGCTCAGGGGGGACCTAATTGCTCTCTACAACACATGAAAAGAGGTTGTAGTGAGGTCGGGGCTGGTCTCTTCTACTGTGCCTGCAGTGAGAGAACTAGAGGAAATGGCCTTAAGCTGAGACAGGGGAGATCCAGATCAGATACTAGAATTTTTTTTTCCACTGTTATGGTGGTCAGGCATTGGAATAGGTTGCCCATGGAGGTGGTGGAGTCACCATCCCTGGGGGTGTTTCAGAGGCATCTGGATCTAGCGCTGGGTGATGTGGCTTAGGGCTTACAGTGGCAGTGCTGGGTGGACGATCTCAAACGTCTCTTCCAACCTTGATGATCCCGTGATTCTATTATCCTCACAACCCTGCCCCTCTTTCCTCCTCCTCCACACACACACACTGGCAGTGGCGGCCAACAGGTGCTTCTTTCTCACACACTTGAAGGCCATAGGTAAGAAATGGAGATGCCCGCACTCCGCCTAAGCCAGAAGGAAGGTGTAGCGCCAGGTAAATTTCCAATCACACCAGTCCCGTGGGCTCTCCCTCGGGCCCTGCCCGGCGCCGCCTCACGCGGGGGCGGGGCCTGAGCGGGCCCGAGCTGTGGCGGCGGAGAGCGGGCGGGAGGCGGCCGCTCCCGCTCCAAGATGGCGGCGCAGAGGAGGAGTCTGCTGCAGAGTGTGAGTGGCATCTTCCCCCCCTCCGTGCACACGCACCCCCCAGGTGGGTGCGAGGGAGTCCCCGGGCCTCCTCCTCACCCGCCCCCCGCGCTGCCGTGTGGGAAGGGGGAGGTCCCCCCGCAGTGGGGCGGTGGGTTGCTGCTCTCTCGCCCCCTGTGCCGCCTCAGGGCAGGGGGTGTCGGCCTGCGGGAGTCCCTGCGTGGTCAGCGATCCGCAGCCTGGGCTGACCGGCAGTTCTGCAGCCCACGGTGGGCGACAGGTGGCTGCGGGGGCCGTGCCAGTGCTGCGGGCTTCGGGGTGCCTCGCTGTGTGAGGGGGCAGCTGGCGTCTGCAGGCCGAGAGGGAGCGGCCCCAGGGATGTCCCTCTTAATTGCTGGCTGCAGCAGCAGGCCCCAGTCCCTTGTCCTGGGCGAGTAGTCCTGGGAGAATCCAGAGCTTTCCCTGTACTCCAGTGCCACGGGTGCGTGAGGATCTGATTCACCACAGGAATAGCTAAGCTAGTGCTGTGCTGTATGGAGTGTAAAACTTGCATGCAAATTTCGCTTCTGGTTTCTTGTTAGCAAGAGCCAAAGTGCAGCCAGAGCTCAGCTTCAGAGGGAAGGGATGTGGTAAGTGATCCTGTTCTGCAGAAGGGAAATACGGAGTTATTGGCTGTGCTACTAGTTAGCAAAGGGGGAAGGGTTGAGAAGAGGGTGGGGGTGGACTGGTAACCTGTTCTGGGCCATGATCCTCACTTCACACTGCTTGGGATTTACATGGTCTCTTTCGTCGTCTTGTCTGCCAGGAACAGCAGCCTAGTTGGACAGATGACTTACCATCCTGCCACCTCTCTGGAGTGGGCTCAGCTCCAAACCGTTCCTACAGTGCAGATGGCAAGGGGACAGAGGGTCACCCCTTGGAAGATAACTGGTTAAAATTCAGGTAAGTGGGTTGCACCTGGGACACAGACTCTGCTGGCACAAGACCTGGTAAAAGAGGTACTTAGTTTGTCCCACAGGACATGGAAGAAGAGGGCGGGGCCTGAGCATGCAAGAGGTGTCTCCGGGAACTTGCTACTTGTATCTGTGTCTTACAGAGTTCTGTGACCTCTTTGCTTCTGCCCTCTTGGCAGGAGTGAGAACAACTGCTACCTCTATGGTGTCTTCAATGGTTATGATGGCAACCGAGTCACTAACTTCGTGGGTCAGAGGCTCTCTGCAGAATTGCTGCTGGGCCAGCTCCATACAGATCATAGCGATGCTGACGTGCGTCGAGTTCTGCTGCAGGTAAAGAAGCTTTGAGTGGGAGCAGCTCCTGCTTCTCACACTACCCACCTCCTCTTTGCCATCAGGGGAGCAGCATCTGGTTTCTGTGGGGGTTGGAAACATCTGGTGGTTGCAGTTGCACTCATCCTGAGCATCTGTAGTGCTTTGTTTCACTCCCGCCTCATACCCATCTGTCCCCTGGCTCCGTCAGCACAATGCTGAGAGCTCTCCAGGAAGCTGCAGCCAGTCTTCACTGGACATGTAGGAACAAGTCAGCCTGTGAAGGAGATGACAGTGAGCGAAGGGGAGAAGTTAATGTGTGGGGAGATGGATTTGTGAGTGCACTTTCTTGAGTGACAGGATCAACACACAAGATCAGATATGTCTCTGACATCGCTGTGAATGTAATTTTTATGGTGTTGTCTTCTGTTTTGAGTTGTTGCAGATTTTTTTTACAAGTTGTTAACTAGTTGTGCTGAAACAATTGTGCTTCAATGTGCTCTAATGATCCTTGGATGTCTGTATATACAGTGATCATCCACTCTTAGGGGCTGGTCTTAGAGAGGTGAGGATGGGTAGCCCCAAAGGTCTGTAAGCATTGGATAAGGGTTTAATTTCTCTTTATGGCCTTTTTTTAGGCTTTTGATGTGGTGGAAAGAAGTTTCCTGGAGTCCATTGATGATGCCTTGGCAGAGAAGGCCAGCCTGCAGTCTCAGCTACCAGAGGTAATGTAACCTTAAGAGCAGAGCTTGCTGGAGGTCCCACCTTCCAGATTGCTGGATGGGGTTTGGGCATAGTAATCAGTTTGATCCAAGGGAGGCTGTAAGTGAAAGTTACTTCTTTGTGGTTCTCTTCCGGAAGCTTGCATGAAGTGAAGCAAGTACCTTAGTCCATTTCCCAGAGTTCCCACTGTTCATACTGGCACCACTTAGACCTATCACTGGTTATCTGAATAAGGAACTGAGTGTATCACAGAGAGGAGTTCAGCCTGTACATGTGGCTCTTCCAGGACAAAGTCATGCAGATGAGAGGCAAGGCCTCAAATTTGCATGGCATCTGGGCAAGTATGGGCTCTGTTCTTCAGGTGTACTGGACTGTCTTCTCCAGAACCATATCAAAGCTGTGTCATTCGCTAGGATTGAACAAAAAAATTATGTGTCTTCTACAGGCATGACACAAAGCATGTAGAGTCCCCTCCCTACAGAATTTTTATTCCAGCTGTGATTTCTGTGGTGCGGACTGTGTGTTTAAGCTGCTCTCTCATTTTGGCTTCCAGGGTGTCCCTCACCACCAGCTCCCTCCTCAGTACCAGAAGATTGTGGAGAGATTGAAGGTTGTAGAGCAGGAGATCTCTGGAGGAGCCATGGCTATTGTGGCTGTCGTTCTCAACAACAAGCTCTACATCGCCAATGTGGGTGAGTTAGTTTTTGTCAGTGGCTCAGTCTCAGCATTCCTGAGGATGGCAGGGGCTCTAGGAAGTAAAAGAAATTCAAATGTGAGGGACAGTTTCTTTGGTCTGTGGCCAGTGATATGCTTGCTACTTATACAAGCACTTGAAATCAGCTTGGCTCTTTATCCCTGCAGATGTTGGCTGATGTGGTGTGTGTATGGCCAAAGAACAGAGGGAAAATGGGTTGAGAGGAGTAGCGCAGGTTCACTGAGAATTAGAGAACTTTCTTGGGAGGTACCAGCTCAGGTCTGGATGGAGAGCTGCCTAGCAGACCCACTATGCTGCTAGCAAGGTTACATTTTGGAGATCATGATGAGACAGTACATGAGCCTTTCTCTTCTCTTCTGTCTTTATTCCCATCTCTGTTCCTTTTCCCTTTGGATACGTTCTCCCTGTTAACGGCAGAGCTACCTGGTGCCTCATCTCGCTGCTCCCACTGCAGGTACCAACCGGGCACTGCTATGCAAGTCCACGGTGGATGGGCTGCAGGTGACTCAGCTCAACGTGGACCACACGACAGAGAATGAGGATGAACTTTTTCGCTTCTCTCAGCTGGGTGAGTATTTGGGTTTTGTGTTCTTAGCTGAGAACATCGCATGACTGTTTATCTGGGGCACCAAGAATGACTCAAGCCACAGGAACAATAAATAACCACAAAAAGAAGCTTACTGTGTTTTCAGATGACAAGTTCAGTGCCTTCTTTTTGTGCTTTTCTAGCCATTCTGGGGCTACAGAGTGAGTAAACTCATCTCACTGACCCAGCAGAAAACTATGCTTTTGTTTCAAGTTTTGAGTCCAGCTGCCAAACTGGCATTGATTTGCCCTCCAGCTGTTGCTGTAGTCGATAGGAAGGCAGGAGTGGAAGCACAGAGCCAGAGGGTAGAAGTGAAGCGGACAGTGTATGACAGCTCCTGTGGAGGCAAGCTACAGTTACACTGCTTTAAGTTCTGTGTGATGCCTCACCCTCAGGATGGTACATTTCAATATGCCTTTGTACAAGCTGCTGCTGAAAAAAGCAGCTTCACTTCAGACAGAGCCAGGCCAAGCACTGGCATTTACTGCTCTCACATCAGTAACTATTGAACTCTTAATGCTGACATTTTGCCTTGGGCAATTTCCCTTTTCCTTTACAGTGTTTGACATGTTTTCTTTCTTGGTCTAGAGCTAACCCAGACCACTTGTGTGATTGCTAGTACCAAATTCTTCTTATTGAGATACTTGGGTCCTGTACTTTTATTTAGGTAGACCCAAGGTGGCCTTCTTCATTAGATTCACCTGGCAGATAATTCTTATCGCGTGTGGCTGTTGATGTGGTAATTTCTGCTGCTAGGTCTTGTTTTATTCTATTTCTCTTTCATTCCCACTTTTTTACTCCTACTTTTTACTCCTACTCCTGCACTAGGGATATGTGCTGTGAAACAGGAGACTGAATACAAGGATCCAGGGAAAGAGACTTTTTGACTGTTTTTACTGCTAAAAATGCGGAATTTAGCTGCAGTCCATAGGAGAACAGAGATCTGTTAGATGTACCAACCTTAACTTGGTGCAGCACTGGCGCTCCTGCCTACAGTCCCAGCAGAAGGAAGATCCTGTGGAACAAGACAGTGTACACAGGCTGTTTTGGGGGCCCAAGGAAGGTTGTTGGGCTAGGTTGAAGCACAGAGATAAGAGGTAGTGCATTTGTCATGATGGTGCCTGTGCCACCCCTGTCTTGGGGGAAGAGTGGGAGAGGTCTTGTGCTTTTGTGGTTCTTCAGCCAGCACATCACAGCTTGTTCGGTGCCCTGGGAGAGTTGCTGTGATTTAGACATGACCCCTCTGGCGTCCTGTGAGCCTCCCTGTGTTTGTGTCTGTCGCTGGTGTGTACCCCCCTGCCAGGAGCTGGTAAAAGAGCTGGGCCGTGTTGATGAGTCAGCTGTGGTCTGCAGCAGATGGAGGACTTGTGTCTTACTGCTGGGGTAGGTGTGGAGCCATCTGTGCAGTGAGGCTTGGTTTGACTCAAAGGGAAAATTTCAGCTGGACCCTTGCCTTCACCTTGTACTGAGGACAGTCATCCCTAGATAAAACCTCAGTGTTTTCTGGCTGATAGCTCTAGGTATAATGAGGAAAGGGGAGTTGCTACGACAGATCAGGTAAGTGGCTCATCTGCTCCAAGTCCTGCCTCAAATAGTAGCAGCACTCAGATTGTCCCTGTTAGAAACTTCAAGATGGGATTACTTCCTGACCCCTGCCAGAGCTATATCCCCATAAGTTTATTTAAACAAATATTTGTTTGATCATAGTTCTTATTTTAGGAGAAGCCCACATCAATTTGAGCACTTGAGCAAATTCAGTGCCTCTTGTAGATAGTTCTCCTTTTCTCAGAATCACAGCATGGATAAGGTTGGAAGGGATCACAGTGGCTCATCTGGTCCAAGCTCCTGCTCAAGAAGGGCCATCCCCAAGCATGTTGTACAGGTTCTTGAATATCTCCAATGAGGGAGACTCCACAACCTCTCTTTGCAGTCTAATGTATTACTGAAATTGCCATGTGGAGCTTAGGAGCAGGAGTCACTTACTGGTGGAAGAAAAAGCAGAATCCTTCACGTATGTTTTCCTCATTCCTGCCTTCTCCTCCCATCACACAGTCCAGAGCTGACAGGCTCAGATGTTCCCCTGCCTTTTTGGCAAATGCCTGTGCACCCAGGGCAGCTGCTGCTGGTGGCTTTGGAGCAGGATGCACGCTTTGTCTCGGGGCCAGCTGTTGGATTTAGAGTATGCCTGTTGGTCTGTGTGTCTCCCTCCTTCTCTCTCCTTCCCAGCTTGGAACTAATGAAAAGGTGTCCCTTGGAACATAGCAAACTGCTGTTCCTTTTCTCCTTGTTTAGATGATTTTGATGATGTTTAGATGTTCCTGATGATTCTTTAGTGTCTTGTTTTGTCTTACAGTTCTATGTAGCTGTGGATATTTCTTTTCTCAGAGGAAGTTCTGCAAGTTTCACAAAGTTAATGAAACATTTTTGGTTTTCAATCTGGCAGGCTTGGATGCAGGGAAAATAAAACAAGTGGGAACTATTCGTGGGCAGGAAAGCACTCGGCGCATTGGAGATTACAAAGTCAAATACGGCTATACTGATATTGAACTGCTCAGGTCAGAAAAAGTCAGCTTTGGGGTTTCAAGCCCTCCTTTTCTTCATGATCACTCCATTCTCACCTACTATGTCACCGTTAAATGCTAAATTACTGTCTCTTTCCAGTGCTGCTAAATCTAAGCCTATCATAGCAGAGCCTGAAATCCACGGAGGGCACTCGCTGGATGGGGTGACGGGATTCTTGGTGCTCATGTCAGAAGGGCTCTACAAAGCGCTGGAGGCAGCTCATGGGCCTGGGCAGGCCAACCAGGTGAGCCTGCTCACAAGGGAAACATTCCCGTGGCTATTGACTCACTCCAGCGGTGTCAGCTGCTCTCGTACAGGCTCATCTGTCCTGCCAGTGCGGGCCAGGCTGAATGCCTGTGCCACCCCATTCCACTCTAATAATATGGGAGCTGCTTTGCCAAGCCAGTTCTTCTAGGCAGCTGCCTGGCCCTTAGGAGTAGCCCATTAAAGGGAGTGGGATGACTCAAGGCACAAAGGCATATTATCAGCAGGTAAGCATCACAGATTAGTTGCCATAAAAAGTCTTAGATCAGATGGCAGGAAAAGGTTTCCTCCAGAATCTCCTAGAAATCTTTCCTCTGGTGATTTTTTTTTTCCCCCTTCTCTGCTCAGGAGATTGCAGCCATGATAGCCACAGAGTTTGCCAAGCAGACATCACTGGATGCTGTGGCACAAGCAGTGGTGGACCGGGTTAAGCGCATTCACTGTGACACTTTTGCCAGTGGTGGGGAGCGGTCCAAGTTCTGTCCCCGTCACGAAGACATGACGCTGCTTGTGAGGAATTTTGGGTACCCCCTGGGTGAGATGAGCCAGCCCACGCTGACACCAACGCAAGGTGTGTTGGGGAGAGAATGAAACAAAATGGGGGGGAGGAAGATAAGATCTCTTGATTGATCCAGCACTCACCTCACATTGAGAGAGGAGGTAGTTGGTGTAGAAGGAATTTTCTTATTAAACAGGTGATGGGCTTTTGAGATGTGGAATCTGTGACAATTTGACAGGATACAGTACAGCATCAAAGGCACTTCGATATAAATTCTTGGGGTTTTTTGCTGCTGTGCTGCACCCCCAGTTGCTCATGTCTGAACTGCATTTTATAACTTCTGTTTTCTCCCTTCTCAGGAGGCCGTGTCTACCCAGTCTCTGTGCCATATTCCAGCTCCCAAAGCACAAGCAAGACAAGTGTCACGCTGTCTCTTGTCATGCCTTCTCAAGGCCAGATGGTCAATGGTGCCCACAGCAGCTCAACTCTGGATGAAGCCACCCCCACCCTCACTAAGTAAAGTCCTGCTCTCTTGCTACCCACAGTTTTCCCTGCACCTCACACTGTATAAAGTGGTTGAAAAGCAGAGACAGCTGTCAGTTACCTGTCAGTCATTCCTTTATCTGGAATGTGCTCCCCCCCACTAACAGTATTGACAGCCAGCATAATGTGTTAGCTGGAAAATGATTGTGCGAGGAGTGGGAATGAGTGAAGCAACAGCTCTGAAGCCAGCTCTGGCGACATGCCTTGGGAGCAGCATCTGCTGCTGTTCGTGGAGGGCATTCTGGCAGTGAGCAGCCCTTCTCTTTGGATCTCATGTGCCAAGTGTGTTGGCTGCTGTGCACAGAGGGAGTGTGGGTGCCCTTCATTTTAGTAAGGAAGAGGGACTATGCGGGTCACCTGTAAAGCTCTTGGAGAGGCTGTGCTGCTGAAGTTGATTTGCTTACAGGCAGAGCCCAGGAAAAAAAAGTGGATAAAGCTTAGAACTGGGTCCTCTTTGGATCCACTCTGCAGGGTCATCCTAGTTAGTGGCTGTGGTTTAGGTTAAGCCCTTGGCATGGGGTGGTGTGTACACACTGTGCAGTGAAGAAGCGCTGTGGGTACTGTGCTCTGTAGCTCCAGAAACAATGAGGCTGACGCACTAGAGCTGCTTTGGCTGCAGCACAGGTCACGCAAGAATAGCTTTCCTTGCTGCCAGACTCTTCCCGTAAAGCTTGTGCTGTTCTGGGTATGGGGAGGCCCACAGAGTGCATGCCTGTTTTTTCTGCTTCCTCTCTGTTCCTCAGATGCCTGGTTGTACTTAAGGCCTTACAGTTAATGTGAATCAGGTACCTTGGGTTTTTGTCGGTTCCAATCAGTTCTCAACACTTGCAGTGCTCTCATAGAGCAAGTGACTGCAACTTTTTACCTGTCTGCTAGGATAGCTTGATCTATGAAGAAACTGGTGCTTATTCTGGTGCTTTTCTTGTCCAATGCATCAGGTGGAGTAGAATAAAGATGCTTATGTTCTCTCTTTTTCCCTCCTTAGCCAAAGCCCAACTGTGACGCTGCAGTCAACCAATACTCACACGCAGAGCAGCAGCTCGAGTTCAGATGGGGGTCTCTTCCGCTCCCGACCCACCCACTCACTCCAGCCAGATGAGGATGGGCGTGTGGAGCCCTATGTGGATTTTGCAGAGTTTTACCGGCTTTGGAACATGGACCATGGCGAGCAGGGAGCACTGACTGTATCCTAACGTGTATCTGCCTCCTGCAGACACTTTGTGCTCGGCCACGTGGGCAAAGACTGAGGCAAGAGTGAGAGTGTTCCACTGAGGGCTGCGTTCTGCCCAGTGCTAACTCCTATCCAGGATGTGCTGGACACTGGGCAGGTGATCTTGTGCACTACACATGTGTTGCCTGTGCCATGCTCCCAATCCTGACCAGCCCTGGGAAGCCCTGTGAATAGGGGAAGGGGTCTTGAATGCAACCCTCACTGCAGGTTTTTGCAAATAAAGGTGCAGAGAGGGCTCCTTGTGGATCATGCAGGAGTCGGGCCCGTACGAAGGCTGCGTGTGTGCACGTGTGTAGGTGTACACGTGTGTGCCTGCGTGTGTGTGTGTGCTGTCACAATGTTTCCACAACTCAATTCATAATGCTGTGATTCCAGTGTTCAACTCCATAGAAGATACCTCTATTTTGCAGAATAAATAACTTATAGCTACAGTCATTGGCACCTGTGTGGCTTGCTCTTCCTTACAATGTGGTGTGTGGGTGTGACAGCTCCTGCTGGTGAAACTTTCTTTCTTCCAGAACAGGGGCTTGCACCTTGCAGCAGGAAAGCTGCTGCTGAAAAAGTAGCCTGAAGCCTTTCAGGCAACTTAAAAGCATAAGCTCTTTGTTTACTTATTTGCTGAGCTTTGGCACTGAATTATGGCTTAGAGTCAAACCATAAATAGAGGTTATTATTTTTGTAAGTAAAATGCACGTATTTCCCTTAATGTAGGCCATCTGGAAAGTTGTAGAAGGCAGGTGGAGTTTGTAATGAAGTTTTCCTGTGCAGGCACCTGGTGGTGCACAGCTGGAAGTCACTGCTCTGTCGAGGTGCCTTGAAGATGCAGATAAGCACCCTCATGGCAGGTATGCAGCGACGAGAGGAGGGGTCCTGCTGGCTGCACACCGGGGTGAGCCCAGGCCTGGACTTGCTGGCCCAGACGTCGGGATCACGGCGACCTTCCTCTTCAGTTCAGATTTCTGACGGCAGGCGGCAAGCGAGGCTCTTCCCTCCCTGCTCCAGCCGTCCCCTCAGCCTGCCTCGCTCCCTGCGAGCCTTTCCCCAGCAAACACGGGAGGCCTCGGGGGCAGCACCTGGTACCTCTGGAGAGTTGTGATGAGGCACCAGGCAAAGCCTGGAGAAGGCTAGAGGGGATTTGAGGAGAACTGGCCGGGGTTCCTTCCTGCGTTTAGTTTTGCGTCCAGGCTTGTCACCTTAGGAAGAAGGGGAACGGGAGGGGATTAGAGTGATCTAGCAGGGGATGTTGTAATTAAGGCCAGTGTGTAGCAAAGCCCTGATGTGTGCAGGTTTGAGGCGGTTGTGGCATGCCAGCCTGGAAAGTAGGAGAGGGGGATTTATCCCTTTGGATAAACTAAATAGCACTGAGTGCTCAGAGGCAAGACCTGAGTTCACTGAGAAATATGTGGGCAGGATCAGAGGGGTGAGAAATGCCCGTTTCCTCGGAAAGCACAGCAGGGATCCCTCATGTGTAGGTGGGTGGCTCTCTGCCTGTGCCCCCTCCAAGTCCCCCTGGCACGGCTTTGCCCTGCGGGATTCCGTGTGCTGCTGGACTGCCTGCAGAAGCTTGTGTTTCCCTGCCCCCCTGTAGTTGCCAGGCAGGCTGGGTGTGCTGGACGTGCCAGCACAGGCACCTCCTGTCGAGACCCTTCCAGCCCTGCCAGGGAGGTGACGTTCTGTGGTGTGGAGGCAAAGGCAGCAGAGTTGCGGGAGGTTTGGTGCCTTGTCCCATGGCTGAACCAGGCAGGGGCTGGCAGTCCCTCAACCCTGTCCTGTGCCCTGCAAGGAGCAGAGAGTTCAGGCATCTGAGCCCAGCCTGGCCTTGCTGTCCAGGGCTGCTCCAAAATGTCGTTTGACCTGGGGGTCCTACCCTCCAGATTGTTGTGTGGCTATTTAACAGGATAGTGTGATCCTGGTATGGACTAAAATGGAGTTGAAAAGGTTTTGTCCTATTCTACGTTCCCTAACCTGGCACAGATTTCAATAGCTGTATAAACAAGTTTTTCTTGCTTATTCCTCCATCTCATTTATCTCCGGTATTTGCGAACTTATACCGAGAACCGTTCCAATAGGAAATATGCCAGCAAGTGGATGCTCCAGATAAGAGTTTAAGAATTGCCAATACACTTATATAAAGCAGATCACACAAAACAAACCGATCCTTAGGCATCATTACCAGTTTAGGAAGTACAAAAAAATAAAGTGGGTAGGAGCGGGTGGATCACACTAAGCTGTGCCTGTACAGCCACTGGGAAAAGGATGAGGAAAGCAGGCTTTCTGTGCATGCTCTGTAAGCCATGGCTTAGGAGTCCGGGTCAAGGGAACACACTGAACATTGTGTACAGGGGCAGGAGGCTCATGAGCCAATATCTGTATTTAATATTGTCCTCAGGGAGTGAGGGGAAGATGCAGGTTGTAACAACAGTGGAAAAACCTCCTCTCCCCTGCCCCTTTAAAATGAAGGAGTGGCTGGAAGAGGACAGAACCAGAGAGATCTCTAGAAACAAGAGCGGGGGGCTCCTTTTGCAGTGTAGTGAAATTCAAAACCACTAGAAATGTAAAGACCTAGACAGAGAAAAACAGTGCAGCTATGCTTCACAGGACTGCTGGAGAGAAGCTGGCAAAAAATAAGATCTGAATAAGCAGGATAAGTTTGTCTTAAAGACAGCTAATATTATTTTTTGAGAGCTATCGCCCTGCAAGACAAAGGTAGAAATGAGAAGTCCTATCCCTAGAAGAGGAGTAGCAGGAATGCTTTGCATGTCCCTGAGCTCTGGGCACTGGCTGAGGGTCACTGGAGGTGCTCAGGCCAGTGAGACAGGCTGGGAGAACGTTATCACCTCACCAGGTGGAAATGCCCGTATGGGAGGCGGGAGGTGCCCCATTGTCCATCCCATCCCTAATTTTCTGTCCCTCCTTGCTTCTCTTCTGCTGAGAAATCTTTCCAGCAGCTCAGTAGGGAACACCCAGTGGAGAGGGCTTGGTGGATGTTGGTGAGACACCTGTGCTGGCAGCTGCCTGCCCCTCCTGCCCCCCCATACATTTCATGGTCCCAGGACAAACATGGGGGGCTCTGCAGCACTGGGAAAGGGTGGTTGTGTCCACCCTGGCCTGGGGTGGAATAAGCCATCACAGGGAGACATGAAAAGTCTTGAGCTGCCTTGTGGTCTGGCAGCCAGGAAAGGGGGGGCACTTTGGATGCCATCTTAAACTGAGGTTCTCAGCATCTCTGTTGCTGAAGGATCACCAGGGACTTTTTTATTTTAAGCTCTCCATTAACTGAACAGAACACCCATTTATAACAAAATCTTTAAATAGCAGAGGATAGCTGGGAAGGGTCATGGCCAGCAGTTAGTGCTCGGCTCCAGTACATGGCCTGTGGGTAAGTCACACAGGGCTTGGGTTTTCTCCAGCAGCCAAAGCATCAGCTGAAGCTAAGACAGGCTGGTTTGTTCCCATTCACTTTGTTGCTTTTGTCACACCTGAACTTTCCAACAGGGAAGAGACACATGGTGAATGAGTGCCACTTGATGCCACCAATGCTCCCTGGATCACACAAGGGTAATGCAGCATCCTCAACCGGAGTCTCTGCTCCCTTAGCCACCATACTCCGAAGAGGAAGGAATGTGTTCCCCTCCTCTCTCCTCTCTTTTTTTCTCCACCACATTAAGGCTTTTAGAGTTAGGAGATCAAAGAGTTTTTGGCATCACTGAAAAAATGCCACAATTGGCCTGGTGTCTTCTCAGGGTGGAGATAGCCATAGCTGAAGGGTGAATCTGTCTAAAAGATATAAATATCATTTAATTTGATAGCTAATAGATAGTTGTTTATACAAAATAATCTGATTTTTCCTTCCTCAGGATGTCTGAGGAAGGGCTTTAGAGTAATCCTGTACAGTTCATTACTCAAGTGACTCGCCTTTCTCCAGTGAAGAGCATCGCTGGCATCCTAAAACATCCATGCCATTTACTTGAGTTGTAAATAAACCCCCAGGGATGGGTTAGGTATTTTAAATCCTATAGCTCTTTCTGTGAGCATAGGAATGCTATTCGGAGCATTCTGGCAAAAATTCAGCATGAGTACTTATATTCTGCCAACTCCAATCCCCTCCTGGAGTTTCAAATGGATACGATATTTATCTTCACTTTCCTTCTTAACTATTGTGTGTTGTCACTGTAGGTTGCTAAACAACTGCTGTCTCACCGGTGGCTGTATTTTGCTGGTGAATAAAGTGAGCCCCATGTGCGTATGAACCATAAAGCTATTTGGAGCCCTTGCATAAGAACCCCAAGATACGTGTAAGCTGTTAATATTTATTATGTGGAGCTGAGAAGATCACTGAAGATGGAGGGATTAGAGTAACTGAGTTCAGGCTGGTGAACAGCCAGACAGAATGAAAGAGAAAACAGATGCCCTGAAGGAATAAGAGCAAAATGCATGAAGAATTTTCTGCATGCAGGATTAGACTCCAGTGGAGCATGGAAAGAAAAAGGCTGGGAATGCTCCAGAGAGTGAGGGCAGACAGGACAGATGCAGCACTATGGCTTCTTGCTTGGAGGTGAATCTTCCCCTCTATGCTTCCCCCAAACAAGCATCCAGTTCACTCATGGGCTTGCTGGGCTGCAAACAGCAGGAGCCCTGTGAGAAGGGATGAGGTGTTTCCAAGGCATGTGAAAGAGGATTCGATCTTCTGGGATGTGCAATGCTTGGCCACTGGCCCTCTTGCTGCTCGGTGTTTCAAGAGTCTTCTAAGCTGTTTTCTCTTTTTGCCTCATCTCTCAAAAACAGCATGAGCTAGAAACTCTGCATTTCTTCTGCTAGTTTTGCCTGAGCTGGGCAAAGAGCTTTTCTCTTCTTTACTAAAAACAATTGATGGTGGAGAGCAACACCAGGCCCTTTCTGCAGAACAAGGTCCTCAGTGAACCAGCTGCTGTGATGTCCAAAGGACTGGTAACAAGGGAAGTCAGGACTCAGAGAGCAAGAGGTTCTGGAAGGGCAGACAACCACACATTTCCCGCTTCAGAAGTTACAGAAATGCTTCTGCACAAAACCCTTGTGCTTATCATGGCACTAAGGTGGCCATCAGCCACCAAAATATCTTGGGAAGCCACTGTGGTTTGTTTCCAAAAGCAGCCACAAGCCCAGTCACCCAAAACTGAGGTTCCTTGCGGTAGTTGGGCATTTCTGGACACACAACTCAGAGAGTTCCCAACCAAAGTGAAAATGGGCAAAGGCGGCAGCCTCCAATCTCTGATGAGAGTTGGTTGCTTTGGAAAATTCAGGACTCCTTTCAAAGTAGTGGGATCAAAGCTGAGCTATTAGTGGTTTCATGCCTCAGAGATTCGGAAAGTCCCTCACTCCAGCGGCTCCAACAGCAGCTGGCATTGAAGCACAACAGGTAAATGCTCTTGTTTGCCTGTGCACTCTGGGCTCCTACTGCCCTTGTTGGTGCCGGAGCCCCCCGACGCCTGTCCTGGCTGCAAACCTGCTCAGCAAAATGGCCAAAGCCCCGGTGCATCCATGACCTCTGAGGCAGCCAGGCAGGGTCCTGCTCGTACAGCCAGGGAGAGGATAGTCCCATGCACACAGGTAGTGCACAGGGGGAGGGGAGAGCCCCAAGGCCTTGTCTCCATCAAATCTCCAGACCCGCTGTGCAAGGGCCACCAGCCACCCGCGCCAGGAAAGGGATACCTCTGTGCCTATTTTTAGGCAAAGTGGAGCAAACGAGCTGGGTCACCCAGTCTAGCCTTGGCTAAAGGTTTGCTGTGGGTGCTGCTGCAGGGTGGCTGTGAAGGCAGAAACAGAAACTCATCTCTAAATGGACTTGCCGGGCACTGCTCGTCGGTTCAGCGTGGAGGAGGGCTCCAGTCCTGCAGACACTTGCTGTGTAAGGAGGGAAGTGGCTCATCCCTCTCTTTGAAGCAAGGAACATACAGAGAAGCAGCTCCAGAGCTCATCACTAAAACACTTACAGCTCTTAAATGCAAATGAGAGTCAGGGACTAAGGCAAAATAGGTTTTGATATGAATTCTTCATCCAAATAGTTCAATAATTTACTGAACCCCCCACCCCTTAATCCAAATGCATTCTGGAGCCAACTCTGCTTTTCCTTATTGTTCCTTGTCACTAGCTCTTCCTGGATTTCTCAGCTGCTGCATTGAAGACCAACCAAAATAGCTCCACAAGGGACTTCTTGGAGATCTGAAGGCTTGAAACAACAACAGCGAAATAACAACAACAAAAAAAAAGGCTAGATGGGAAATGGAAAAGGTGAGGAGACAAAACCAACATGCAGTCAATAAAAGCTTTCAGAGAAGAGATAAGAGCAACAAAACACAGAATGGCTTACTGCTTGCTAAAGGTGTGATGGGAATATGAAAAGAGCTTTTGCAAATGTCTGGAGGGGGAAAGAAATTAGACGAGAAGTGTATCCATTAGTAAATGAGTGTGTGAGTGTATTATTCATGGCTGCAAGTATCTGAACTGCACACGTGCGACATTTTTGTTTCTATCTGCCTTTAGTGGCAAATTTGAGAATTTTGGATAGTAAGGATGTAATTAAGACTTAATAAAGCAGCTTGTGCCTGCTGCAGCAAGCAAGGAACGTGGCAGCTTCCCTCCTAAACTCCACAGAGCTGTTCACCTGGATGAAGTGACTCTGTGTTTGCAGAACTGCAGATCAATTCGTCATGAAAAAAACCTAAAGAGATACAGCACTTTGGCAGGAATAAGGTACAATATTCAATGATTTAGCTGAGGCACACATTAGCTGGTGCTCTTCACCATGGGACTTCAGTTTTTGGTATGTCACCGAGGTCCTGCAGCTGTTTGGCACCAAGGGACTCTTGCTGTGATCTCCTTGACCCGCGGCAGTGCCTCTTGGAGGGGTGCAAGAGGACTATGCCGTGCCTGGAAGCAAGGTGGGCGGCTGAACGTGCCTGCAGCTTGCAGCTGCCATTGCCAACCCCACCACGAAGCCGCTGTTGATTGTTATGCTTGGCACCTCCAGACAGCCTGGCTACATCTGGTCGGCCGCCTGCCGAGCGTGCGAGCGGATGCGTCGTTCCGGGGAGACACGTTGTCGTGCTAATGGTGGTATGTGGAGCTTTAAGTAGGCTGGGGACCTGAGGCTCTCCAAGCAGGAGAAGCATTTCACTCTTCTCTAATTAGACCAATTCCTCGAAGTGGAGCATTGGAGCAGGGCTGTGATTCCTGGAGAAATGGATGGCCCCATGGGCTGTTTGCCAAACTAGCTGTGAACTTCACAGGACCCCCCATGCAGGCAAGCTGGAAGTCACGCTGCTGCACCGAGCCTTTTGCCACAGCCTCTCCCACACTTCACTGCCAGATGGACGCCTGCTGGTTTTGTTGTCCTCAGGGCAGTCAAACCCCCTGACACAAACCAAAACGTGGTGAACATGGCAGTGCTGGGTTGATGGTTGGACTTGATCTTGGAGGTATTTTCCAGCCTAAACGATTTTATGATTCTGTGACAGGGGAGAGATGTGAGGTCCAAGGGTTAGCAAGGTTCTGCATCCACTGGGAAAGCCAACTTGGTGCCCAGTAGCACAGAAATAAAGGTAGTTTCCAGAAGAAGAGCAGCCACAGCTAGTGGAGATCAAGGCATGAGAGAAGATTATGTTGTGACAAACTTTGCTTGAGAGGTGGCTGGTGTTTATTGAACCACAGGTGGGTGGCAGCTTCGACAGGAAGTTGCAGAGAGTATTTCTGTTTCTGAAAAAGAGAATGAAAATTGACAAGGCTATAAATACAGCTATGCGAAAGCGCGCTGCCTGGAGGACCCAGGCTGTGATGATAAATGACTGCTGAGTGCTATTTAGGGCACAGAGGCCTAAGGAAGTGCTAGCGAACTAAATATCCAGTCAAGCCTTGGCATCTTCACTAATGAGTTCAAAGGAGGATGGCAAAGGGGAGCTGCTCCAGGGTCCCAACTTATCCAGTGCTGATGAAGTCCCTGTGCTGGAAAATATCTCTGAGAGACATGAACTGCAGCAGTGTCGCAGCAGAAACCCTCCCAGGCAGCAATGCTGGGGTTGTGGAGGCTTCATCAGAAGGCATGTTCACCAAACTGAGTTAAGCAGATCATCTAGGGTGGGGACATGGCAAGGAGGTAGCACAAAAGGGGGCTCTGGCATGTGGGCTTGGTGGGGACAACCCACTGACACATCAGGAAAATGCAATGGGCATCGAAACCAAAAGGGTTTGGTGTGACACACCATGTTGGACATCCTCCAGAGAGAAAGCCCTGTGGAGCTGGGATGTCCAAGCATCCTGATCTGCTGATTTCTCCTGCCCGCTTCAGTGCCTCCACTTATTTTTGCTGGCACGATCAGAAAAACCAAGTCACACGAGGGTTTTCAAATCGGAATGATTCCCTGGCTGAACACCAATGAAATTGACTTTTCATTCCCGCCTGGTATGTAAACACATTTCAAAGGACTTCGGCAGCAGAGGAGAAGGAATCTCTGCTCAGAGCCAGCTCCTGTGAGCTGGGAGCAGTGGCCATGCTCCCTGGGCACTGGCTATTCTGTGGGAAGTTGTCACTCCTGATCTGTGGGGAAAAGGGAAGGAAGTGGCTCCAGAGTTTGGTGTTTGAACTCGCCTTGGACTGCTGACATTGCAGCTCTGTTGCTGTTGGGCTAAACTCTGCAATGTCCCCATCCTCCAGCCTACCCCCAGGCTGCCCTTCGGCTCTTTTGGAGGAGCCAGAGAAAACCAGGTCGAGGAGCTGATCTGGATTAAAAAATAACCCAGGGGAAAAAAGAAATTTAAAAAAAAAAGGATTTTTTTCAGCCAGATCAGTTCCCCAGCTGGGCTTGGCAAATGGACTCGCGTGCAGCTGAGCTGCTTGCGGCACTCGGTTTTGGAGTCATTCCCACCGGGGGGATTATGCTGTGGATGGCAACTGCAGAAGTGCACGGGGCCTGGGAAACATCAGCAAGATGCAGCAAACTCCGCCTGGCCTTGCTGAGCTGGTACCTCACAGGGACCACTCACGTGAGGGGGCAGAGCGAGATACACATCTCTGAGGACTGGGGAAACTAGAGAGGAGCCAGCACAGACAATGGCAGGGTGATGATGTGGGCAAAACTGGCTTTTGCTACCCTGAGGGTAGGAAAGGGCTGAAGAGAGGAGGGTAGAGAGGGATAGTGCTGGCACAGAAAGCTGAGGAGGGACTGAGTGACTGCACTGTGCTGCTTGTCCTGGTCCTGGCCACTTGTAGTGTCGGCCAAGGTGCCCTGAGCTTCCTCCCACCAAACAGCTCTCAGAGCTGGCTCTTGCCCAGCAGACAGGGAGGGCTGCAATGTGCTAGCACAGACATGGGAGGTTGAGGACTATAAAATGGATTTAGTCCCCTTCTAATGGCTGAGATCCGAGAAAAGGTTTGCAGAGCGCCCCATCAGTGGCAGAAACCCCCGTTTCCGCAGAGCTAAGGACAGGGGTACCCAATCTTCTGAACTCAGCTGCCATGTGCAGAGATGTACAGCAATGTCTTGCTCATCCCCAGCTCCCTCACTCTCCTCTCGAATCCCCAAATACCTCTAGTTTATCACTCCAGCAGCAGTGGGATTCCCACAAGGGAGCAGGTGCCATCGCTGGCTAACCGAGGCATGTCAGAGAGACGCTCTCGCTCCCCCTTGTTCTGGCTACACTGAGCACACAGGCTGGTTGGAAATGACAGAGACCAGGGGAGATCAGCCCCGTGGGGAGTGTATCCTCCCCACAGCTCCCAGGGAGGATCCACAACAGGGATAGAGTCAATTCTCCATTATCCGCAGCACAGGGAAGGCAGCTGGGGCTCATGAGGAGCCAGCAGGAAGATGGAGGAGCTGAAGGGATACAGCAGAGTTTGCACTGTGTTTACCCAACGTGTCTAAAACACGAGGCCAAACCATTTCTATCTGGCCTGGCTGATGTGCAGCATTTTGACCACGGTGACTGCTGCTAGAGGGAGACCAGACACCCTCGGAAAGGCACCAGGACAAACCCCCTGCAACTCCTCCTACGCCTGTGCAAAAGGCCGCCCCAGCCTTGCAGGAGCAGCACTGCTGCACACAAAAGCGTAGTGCAAAAGCACGAGGACACCAGTGTCAGCAAAAGGAAGCTGCGCTTGGAGAACTGCTCCCGGCTGTTTTGCAGGAGCCTGAGTCTTCGTGCGTGTCCTGCCCCAAAACTCCACAGCTTATTCCCAAATACCTGTGATGTGCTGTGCCTGGCCACTGCACTGAGAGGATTACCTGAAGGCAGGAGAGGGTGATCAGTGTAAGGGGGTATGTGGATGGAATGAAGTAGTCAAAAAACACCGCCATAACCAACAACAGTAACACAGATCTTGCTAATTTAACTAAGCCCCCATATTATTTCACTGACTCATCACGCCTTGATTAGAGATTGGCTAGAAGATGTTTGTTTTAGATTATACACAGAGAAACTCCTGTGTTTCTGAGGAGGCTCTGCTGTGTATCACGCCCAGGTGTTCAAACACATGAATTAGATTGCTTAATATTCTTGTGTTTGGTGAAAATAATACCAGCTTCTTTCCATGTGTTCTGCTCTTCCAGCCTCTGAGGTGCCCCAGGTAGCTTATCCAGGTGGTTCTTTGCAACCCCCAGGGCCCAGAGGCTCCCAGAAAAGCGAGAGGGGCTCAGCAGAGGGGATGCAGCCAACAGACATCATCTTCTCACCCTTGTCCCCACCTCATCAATTTCCCCCATCCCACTGACGCTAAATGCAACTTCACCAGGCCTGAGCTTGTTCTGTCCTTAAGGCATCTGTGGTATTTTGGACACATACATGTTCCTCCAACCCTCCAGCTCCTGAAACCCATCTAAGGGGCTGAGGAGGGGGCTGCAGCTGCCACCAGCAGTAGCTCCCACAGCTGCTACTTGGCCTCGGGTGGGCAAGAGCTTCCCCTCAGCACCAGCACATCTACTCAGCCTTGGCTATGAGCAATGAGCTTCCTGCGAGCAATCCGCCAGCCCTGTGGAACTCAAACTAAAACTGAACCACAGAACATCCCTCTGCATCTCCACCAGCTGCAAGGGCTGGGGAAGACCTTTTAAAATAGAGTCCGCTGATCCCTCTTCAGTCTGGAGGAAAGCTCCACCAATATCTAAAAGCTGCCTGCTTTCACGTGCAAGGATTGTTCACTACAGGAAAAAGAGGTTTAAATAAGTAAAAAGAAAAATAAAAGAGCACTTGAAAGGGAAATAGTTCTGCAAATTGAGACCCAAAGAATCCCGGAGGTATTTGATGCTTGAACGGCTGAATGAGATGCCATTCTGCAAGGCGAAGCATTCAGACTCATTTATTTATTTAAATTGGCATGGAGATGCTGCTCAAATTTGCTGCCTGCAGCCATCCATCAGCCGGGATCCAGCAGGCTGACAAAAGCACCTCAGGCGCAGGGGGATGCAGAGCCCCCCTCAC
The DNA here is from genome assembly GCA_013397775.1 of Eulacestoma nigropectus. Lineage (NCBI taxonomy): Eukaryota > Metazoa > Chordata > Aves > Passeriformes > Eulacestoma > Eulacestoma nigropectus. Next base: position 1,859,836 of record VZTE01001811.1, read on the forward strand.
TCACTGCCTTCCTCAGGAGGGATTTCTTCCATGAGGTGAGCATGGCAGCGAGGGTAGGCAGAGCAGGGGGCAGCTTACCCTCCAGACCCCAGAAATGCACCGTCCTCCACTCCAGCCATGGTTTCCCAAGTCAGATGCCATTGCATGGGTGGTTCTTGGGAGACCCATGGGAATGGGGTCATCCTTCCCTCCCCCCAGGCTGTGACACTTCTGATACCATGTCAGATGCTGTTGAAACAGCCCAGCAGCAAGGAGAGCACTAACTCTCCGAGTGGTTTGGCCCTTGGCCAACAGTGTGTAAGCACAGCAGGGAAACTGGGCTCTGGGGCACCTGCAAGCTGCCCCAAATTAATTTGGGAGTGGGAGTTAGCAAAAGGCAGGAGCAGCCTGTCAAACCAGTCCTTAGAGGTATTCCAGTGCCGGTAACACCTGTGCCTGCCCAGGCAAGCCAGCAGGCTCGGGGGTGGGATGCAGACCCCATGCAGTGATGCGAAACTCAGGCTGATGGTCCAAACGCTGCGGTCTGCTTAGAGGGCGTGCACACAACTTGTATTACTGCTTTTTCCACCCTGTGGTAAGCAGGGACAGAGAAGTTTTGGCCCTGGCATGGGAGAAGAGCTGAGGGAAGAAGTCAATAACTCTCCTGAGCATTCTCGTCTCCCAAGCGCAAGGCCCCTCGCAAGGGAGGGCTCCCAACACCAACCCACAGCTGGAAAAGGTGTTGGCTTTGAGGGGTGGGTCCTCCAAATACAGGACCCACTTTGGAGGTACCTTCTAGCCCCTGTCCTGCTCTATGGCCCAAACAGAACTGCTGCAGTTGGTGGGGACAAATGGCTGTTGGGGCAGGAAGCAGCAGGAAATGGGAATTCATTGCATGAGGTTTGACAAGTCCACATAGGACCAGACCACCTCATTTTTGGCCACTGGCCTCTTCCTGGCCACTCATGGCTCAAGATGTATAAAACAACCCAAGGGTTACTGCAGCCTGTCAGGAATGACCCTCAAAAAATCAGGCAGCTAGGAAAAAAAGGGAAATTTTGTTTCCCATTACCAGCAGGACCTGAGCTCAGCTGCAGTCAGAGGAGAGGTTTGTTGGTTGAGGCTGGAAATAAAGGTGAGCTAAACCCAATCCAGGCTTTGTTTAACCATGTTACACTCTTCTCTTTAGGGCTCTGCTGACACTGTATGTTGTTTTCCAGACTAGCGCCAGACATTTTCTGTGGACATGCTCCCAATGGTTTTCCAGATGAAGAGCTGTGATAAAAAACTGACCTATTATGTTGTAGGGCACTTCCTCTTCACTCTCACACATCCAGGAATTAGATTTATTTGGGATATTTACAGCTGTGAAGGAATGGCACCTGGGTAAAACACCTCACAAATCAAAAAAGGAAACCCCCCCAATTAAAATGCAGCTAAAGAAAACATGTGAAACCCGAGATATGGAACAAATCCCAGCTTGAATCATCTGGTTCCAAGACCTGCGTGGAGCTCATTGAGTTTGAGCTAATATCTATTCACAACATGCAAGAAGCAAAGACAAATAGGGATGGCCCAGAGCTAAAGTTACACGGCGCTGCATCCGGAGACGACAGCAGCCCCCTCTTCTGCTCTGACACCCGGTCAGGGCACCGACCCGGCTCCCCCTGTATGTGCCTCTCTGGTGCTGGCACCATGCTCTCCTCAAAGCCCTTCTCCAGGCAGGGCAGGAACACCATGAATGGGAGCACACAGCCCTCTGCAAACTCAGGAGCTTTTTGTTGACAAGACTTTGGGCTTGGAAAATGCTCCAGTGTACTCCAGGCCCTGTGGCAGCCTGGCAGTGCTGGTGTGTGATGCACCTGGAGGGCAAGAGGTTGGGTGAAGAACTTTCTGTTCTCCTGACCCCAGCTCATCCCCACCAGGGAGCCGTCTGACAACACGGCAGCTCCTGGCCAGGTGTTTCTCCCACAGGACCTGGTCTGAGAGGTAACATGCAGCAGCCCCTTTCGTGTTCCTCCCATGGAGGTGCCCCAAGCACGACAGTTAATTGTGACACTACATCCAGGAGGCGAGACGAAGCGAGCCCTGTGCAGCACCTGGGGCATGCAAACATACCGAGGCCTCCTTTGCAGCCCTAACTGACCCACAGGGATACCTCAGCTGGCAGCTGCACCCTGACATAAAGCCACTGCTTCCTCCCTCTCCCCTGGCCGCGACAGCGCTGATCCTGGCCAACCACCCCACGTGAAGCTCTGCTTGCACTGGCATGGGCAGCATGAGCTGGGCAAGCAAAGGCTGGCCACGAAATGGTTGTGGTTAACCTGAGCCACTTTGGCAAAACAGGTCACTGGCTGACCCAGTGATTTTGAAAGTGCCCGGGAGGAGGCCAAGCCTGCTCGCGAGGAGGCTGGTGGTGACAGCAAGTCGGTCTCAGTTACCTTTTAACCCTGCTCAGCTTCAGGCAGCTCAGATGCAATCAGATCTTTCAGTGTCATTTCCTTCCCAGGTCTCGTTCTGCTTTCTGAATTTTGCGTTTCAGGGCAGTTGGGAATCTGTCCTGGCTTGGAAGATGAGCAAGTCTCCACTGAGGGCTCTGTGGGGCCACGAGCCCCCGTGCAGGCAGGGGCTGTGGGTCTCTGTGAGAGTGTGCCAGGCCAAGCAGAGTGTGCAGCTCGGGGCAGCGCAGCCACATTAGCCCTGCAATAAACCATCACCCCAAGCAGGGTTTAATGGTTCAGCCAAATTAATGAGCCCAGGAGAGCCGACCCGGTTCACACCTCACACGTGTGGTTCACTCAGTGCAGCCCGGGAGAGCACCACGATTAAGCCAATGCAGCCAAAATTTGCCAGCTAAGAGGCTGCAGGGCCAGAGTAGTCCTGCTGACGGTGGCTCCATTGGCTTTCCTGCCTGCGCCTGTCACCCCTCCCAAAACAGTTTAAATGGTTCTCTCTGGGATGCTTTGATAAGCCTCTGTATCTCACAAGTACTTCAGGAAAGAGCAATAAAATGAGATGTAGACAGGACAGGCACACAAGGGGAGAGCAAATGGCCCACGTGTTGTAGTTGCCAGTTCCAGACACAGACAACGGCCCCCTCCTTGGGGGTTCCCTTTGAAGGGATAGGCAGCCATTGAATTTCCAGGATGTCACTGCTCCATGTCCCCATCTTCGCCAAGGGTGGAGGAGCTGTGAGTCAATATGACCGAGGTGCAAGCAGGGGTGAGGCAAGCAGCCTGCCAGCACAATGTGGGGCAGGCTGAGGTCTCTTTCATGTCCTGATTGTTGCCTCCCATGGGGCTGCCCTGGCTGCTCACTACTTGTAAGGGATATTTTTTGGGTGCTGTAAGCACCTTCTGGTACTTGTGTCGATCTCCCCTCTGCCAGTGGTGAAGGAGCTGTACCTTTGAGACAGCCCTACCCAACACTGATAACTCCTCTCCACAATGTTATCAAAGGCCTTATCAACCCATGCAGCTGGCACTGGTTGCAATGAAATTGGTTTCAGGCCTGTCTTCTTTACAGTCCCCTGGCTGGACATGCTTGTATCAGTCACAGGGGCCAGGAAAATCAACACAGTCCCAGTCAAAACGTGTTCAGCCAGCAGCAGTTTAACTCATTTGGCTGCAAATCCCACTGTGCCTTTGCCTGTGTCAGGGGTTGGATGGGGGAAGGTGAGGGGAACAGCAGCTGTTGTGCTCCCAGGGGAGGTTGGCTGCAATGTGAGCCAGCCTCACCTGGCATGAGCCTCACCCCTACAGCTTATCAGGGGCTGCAGTACTTCTGGCCCTACCCTCACCCCCTTCCCAAATCCACTTGCCATGTCTCTGCATGGCTGGGTGGCTTAAAGTTCAGCTGGTGGCTTTTTGATAGATGTGTTCTCAACAAGAAAAGAAAAGATGCTGAAAAAGATGCCAAATCAAGGAAGCCTCAGATCAACATCAAGGCCTAAGAGGGGAGGGCAAGGGAAAGCAGAAAGGATGGCTGGACTGGCGCCTCACCTGAGACCTTCAAGGCAAAGATGTGCTTTCAGGGAGGCTGTGGTGGAAACCACACCATGTTGGTTCATTCATTTCCATGAATGTTTCAAAGCTAACTCCAGAAAACTGTCCCAGGAGCATTTCTGCAAGTGTATGGGGATGGCTATGGTTTAATGTCTTTCTCCTGTCTCTGATTTATGGGAGGCAAAGTCACAATTCAGAGGTGTTGGGGCCATCCCCAAGCAACAGGCAGCCAGAGAAAATCCACAGGTGGAGGTGAGCCTGCCTGGTCCTGGCCAACAGCCCCAACTCCCACAGAAAAGGCCCAGCGTGCCTTCCTGAGTGCGCCAAGGTAAATCTCTCCCGCTGCTGGTGAACACTTTTGGCCCCCACAGCATGCATGGAAAAGTTAACTGCTGCTTCACCGTAGCCACAGTGAGCTTCCTGTGGTTTCTCTCACTGTTTTCCATCCATCTCTTCACCGCTTATCTTACTCTGGTGCTGCCCAAGCCGCTCTTGGCATCCCTCTGGCTGCAAGCTGAGCACAACGGCTCAGCCAGTGGCTTTGCAGCCAAACAGTTGAGCTGCAGGTACAGGTGAGAGTTCTGCTATGGCTTGAGCTTCACATCATGGGGAACATGTGGGCTCTGGGATTTGGCCATGCTCAGTCTGACAGCACCATCCTGCATTTCCCCAGGTTTCCTCCTTCAGCCCCAGAAGGTACTAGCTGCATTAAACACTGAGATCAGCACCAGGCTCTGGGTCAGAGGCACATGCCACTACAGTGCTGTGGCACCAGGGCTTTTCCTCTTCTGTGGGCGCTGGATATGGGCAGCATCAGACATGCCGGGGGGCATCCCAGAAGCTGATAGAAGTGAAGATTCATCTGGAGTGAATGCAAACAGCAAAGTAAAACCCCTTCAGATTACAGCCACCAGACAAAAAACAGCCCAGCATGCCATTTTCCTTCCTACCCATGCTGGTAAAGTGACTCTGACACACATCTCAGTCCGCCCAAGCATATGGCTGCTGCTGCACTGGATGGGCCTTTGAAAGAAGGTGTTTGTCAGCATATCCCTGTCTTGGCTGTGCTTACTGCCTGGGACAATGCTGGGAGGGAATATGCTTAGAGATACCACGACCGGTGAGTAACCCGACATGAAGGTGCTGGAATTCAGGTCTGGAAGAGGCCCTGCAATGAGGATTAAGGATGGCAAGGCTGGAGAGAGCATGTGATGGTCTTGTCTTCCCCTCAGCACCTCCATGGGACCAGGACTTCCTTTTCTAATGGCACAGCTCCATTTTAGAGGATTTGGAAACTATACCCAAGTGGCAAATGAGAAAACTCCCTTTGCCCCCGCTTTCCCCATGTTACTTTTCAGCTCTCCTTCGGGAGCTCCCAGCAGGCCAGAACCGCAGCAAGGGGGGATAAGAGGAGCACGTGAGATGGGGAGGCAGCAGGCCCAGAGAAGCACAGAGGTGGGCCAGTTTAACCTGAGCCTGGTGCAGGGAGGAGAAACACAGAATAAGTGTCTGCAAAACTGCAAACTGGGGACTGGAGAGGGGTGACCGGTGATAGCTGGGGGTGCTGTGTGTGGAGAGAGAAATACAGTTCACTTTTCTCCAGGCTTTTTTCCCCCCTCATGTTGTGATAATTATATTCGCAAAAGCAAATTAACACTCTTAAGTGTGACGAGCAAAACTCAGCCTTGGGAAGGAGGAAAGGAGCAAACTGTCTCCCTCCAAGAGGTCATCTGCCTCTCCTTGGCCGCAGCAACAGCTCCGTGTGTCCCCAAGGCACCCAGCCATTCTTTTGGGGTACACATCGCTTCCAGCATGTTCCCAGAATCCTTCCATCCCCTGCTGTTGCATCATTCATAGAGAGGTGCTCCTTTTGACTTCACCTGTTCACCTTTGTTTCGTCCAGTTTTGCACACTGGAAAAAAAAAAAAAAATCCTCTGGCTTATCTGGTTTCCAAAGCCAAAGGGTGATTACCTGCTGGCTCATGTGTCCATTGGTGGGAGAGCTGGCAGTTACTGACCCCCTGCACTCCAGAGGGTGCAGGCTAACCCAAGCTCAAACAGTGAAAAGAGCTAGAGAAATGAAGGCAGACAACATTCTCCTTTTCTGTTTGCTGGTTGCTCCTGAGGAGAAGACACCAGATAACACCCAGCCAGGCAGCATTTCTTCCACAAGAAGGGTTTGCTGTCATACTCAGAGCAGGTGATTCAGAACAGGAGCATGCAGTGACATCAGGATTCTCAGTGCCCTGAGCTGCTTATATGTGATTGCTGTTAAAAACCTCCTCTGCCTTTCTGCAGAGATGCCTCTGAAACCACTTCTTCTTCTGTTTTTTACTGACTGCATGGTGGAGCTTTTTATCAAACATATGTTGAAACATACTCAGTTGCTGCCAAACCAAATTTTTGCTTCACCTTTCCGACAAGCCACCACTGACTTGGTATTACTTATATTTCCGTTGTTCTTAGAGGCAGTGGTGGAAGCTGTGATACATCAAGTGGTCTAAAACTCTACCACAAAATACAGCTCCATGCTAAAGAGTTTGCAGGCTGGAGAGACATTAGCAGTCACACAGTGTGAACTGTCAGGAGGCTGGTGGCAGCAGACACCCTTTGCCTCCATGCCCACTGCCCTCCTTTGCCTTCCCAGCTGCAGAAAGACTGGATTTTTCATGCTGCCCAGAATTGTTCCGTAGTAGGAGATGAGGATGAAACTCAATCTCTTTGCCTTTAAGATTGCAAACTGAAAAATAGCCAAATGCTATTTGCATTTCAGCAAATAACCCAAGGAGCAGGGCTGCCAGAAACCCCTAAATGAGAGCAAACAGTCCTTATCTGGCAAAGTTTTATGTTACTTAACACCAGTGCAAGTTTAAAGGCATTTGTTTGTTTCTGTTGCACACAAGGCATCTTTTCTGGGCGGATCCTGCTATGAGGGTTAGTCCCTGAGTATTTGTAGCAGCACTTGTTCATCTTCCCACTTGCTCAACTACAGCCCGATTGCTTGAAACGGTGATTGCCAGTGACTGTAATTTTCTTCAGATACAAAGCCTCAGAGCACTCAAGGAGGAGATAAATATCATTGTCTTACGCCGTTTGCCTTGTGACCGATAGAAATGTCACTTTGTTGTTTCCCTCCCTGCCACCAGCAGTGCAAAGTGAACAAGGGCATCAGATTTCAAGACTGGTTGGCTCAAAGGAGGACTTTGTTTGCAGAGTCTAGCTCCAAAGGGCACTAAAAGGACTCTAATTCCAAAGGAGGGGGGAAGACGTGACCTTTTGGGGATCTTCTGGAGAAAGGGTGACAGTGAAAGTTTGGCTCTGCCACCATTAACTCTGCTCTGTAACTCAGTGAGAAGGACTTAAACAAATGTCAATGACTTGCACACAGGGAGACCAAGAATTGCTTATCAGCATTAACCACAGGGTGAAGACAACTTACCTAATAGCAGCTGAGCACAGCCCCTCGGGTGCGAACCAGGTTCACCCAGAAGTTATGGAGAAGGGCCTTTCCATCCCCTGCCCTTGGCTGGCAGGTTGGAGCTACCAGCTCTGCTGTGTTTGTAAAGCCCAACACATGCCTGACACCCTGCCTGGAGGCTCTTGCCCTCACAACCCACTTCTGGCATTGCCCAAGAGGAAGAAAACAGGGCATGTCACAGGTCATGGCCACCAAAACATAAGAGAAAACCCATATAGAACAATATTTTGCTTCAAAGCCTTGTACCTGGCAAGGCAGAAGCAAATCGTCACAGGACTGAAAGCACCACCTTGGCTTCAGCTGCAAACACAAAAGTGTTTCAGTTAGTAAACAGGCTCAGCTGTGGCTGGCTGGTGTTTTATCTTGCTGCTTCCATCAGAATTCATTTGCATGCAGACGTTTGGATTTTTAGACCATTTAAGGTTAACTCATTGCAATATGTTAATCGGCTGTTTTCCCGGAGGAGCAGCCGGCGGGGGTTAGGGAGCATGGAGAGCAGAAGTTGCTCTTGCCAGCGGCAGGATGAACATCTCTGCTACATTCATGCCTGGGGTTGCTGCACACCCAGGACATCCCTGCAGTGTGCTCAGCTACTCCCTGGCCTCACCAGCCCCACGCATTGACCTGAGCTCAATCGCTCTCTCTTGCCCCGGAGAGGGGCTGGAAGCATCACATGCCATGCCAGAAGCGGTTTTTGGACGCCATGCAGCCCACAGGCACACATGAGCATTCTCTTCCTTCCTCTCCTCCCTCCCCTCTTTTGCCTCATCATGGACCTCATCTGAATTGTTTTGCTGTAAAATCCCTTCCTTGCTGCTGGGTTGGGTTGAAATCGGCCAGTGGATTCAAACCGTATTGTGGGCGGCTGATAGACAGGCGGATAGACAACATGATTGTGAGAGCTTCATTTCTGTAAGAAATCGGGCTAAAAATGACTCCTTATCCCAAGGGAGTTTGTCCAGCATGCCTCAAACTGAAGTATGCAAAGCACAGAGAAAATGCTCCACAGACGGCAATGGTTAGGGTGCTAATTCAAGATCCACAGTCAATTTTCTACCCTAGCACAACCCCTCTGTTTGGCCTTCAGCAAATCACATAACTTTTCTAATCCTCTGTTTCTTTTCTGTAAAACAGTGCCAAAAGTTTGGGGGTTTTACCTTTAGGAGAAGGGATGACAACTGAGTAAATTAGAAATCATGAGGTGCTTGGATACTATATCTAAGACTACAGCCTCGTTCTGGTGCCATCAAAGCACATAATACCATTAGTAAAAACATATAAAACCTCCAACTTCTGTGTCTGGACCCACAAACCCAGAACCACATGGCTTTGGAAACCAGGTCTCGCTTGAGAGGAGGTACAGATGCAGCTGCACTGGTGTGAAGGAGATACCAGCACGCTGTTGCATCTGGCAGTGTACTAGCACATGCTGAAACAACAGCCTTCTGCATCATTCTGCTCTGGGGCTAGCTCAGGAAAGAAGAGCAAAATCCTGTCTTTGCCCACACAAAGATTCAGAGGTGAAGCTAAAATCCCACATTCCCCTTCGCATTGTTGCATAGTGTAGCAGAGGGGCAGACACCTCAGGGAGGCTGCAGGAGCCCGTCTCTCTAGTTAGGAGTACCGAGCGTGGCAAACACTGTCACAAGACCAAGGAGCTGTGGTATTGCAGATGCCTCTCTGTGCCCAGGATGTTATTCTACCTCTAGGTTTGTGGTCTGTGCTCTGACATTTGCAATCTCTGGGTGAGCCCGTAAGCCTTGAGTTCTATCACATTAACATGGAAAAGTGTTAGCTGTCTTCATGTCACCCCAGGGGTAATATTTGAAGCAAAAGGATAATGTTTTATGAGCAAAGGAGGTCTGAAATAGTGATGTTTTCTTCCCGTTAGTGCCAATCATCCCTTCTGTGGTGGCTGTTCACTGGCTGGGGGAAATGAATTGGTGATGGCTGCCCCATCCCCAATAGGATTTATCCCAGAGCTGAAATCACCCACACATGCAAGGCTAATACCGTCACTTGCCAGCCACCTAAAAAAAAAAAAAAAAAAAAAAAAAAAAAAAAAAAAAAAAAAAAAAAAAAAAAAAAAAAAAAAAAAAAAAAAAAAANAGATTATAACTTTAAAAAAAAAAAAAAAAAAAAAAAAAAAAAAAAAAAAAAAAAAGGCAGTCATGGACTCAATGCAAGTTGAATCATGGCTGTGAAATTCTCGCTAGGGATGTAGGAGCCAAGGACTCTCTTCAAGCCCAGTTCTCTGCTAGGGACCCATGACTGTCTTGAAGAGCATAGTCTTGTCAGAGAGCGACTTCACCCTGAACCCACAGAGATGGGGATGTTGTCTTCCCAGTGTGTTCCCACCAATATGATAGTGCTGTCATCGAGGTCGAGCCCTTCAGTGCCCTCAAGGACTTGTGCTGGTGCAGTATTGTGTCCACCACAAAATGACCTCCCTCACGTCGTGAGATCTTCCCTTGCTGTATCGTTGTCTTCTTCCTCTGTCCTTATTCCTTTCCCTCAATACTTCTACAATACTCTAGAGGCACTTCTGAATCCAGCTGACCTCTGGCTGTCTTTACTCATCCTTTTAGCTGAGTCTGCATCGGGGAAAATTCCCCTTCAGTTGTGCTGTCTCTTCGCCTGAGCTCTGACACGTTCTCCATCGTGGCCTTAAAACTCAAAATTAGGGCGACCCTTTCCCATGGAAACCCTCTCTGGTGCTGGCCAGGCAGGAGATCAGAGCGTAGGGCAGACTCTTGTGCATCCCATTGGGATGCTGCAAGTGCTGCTCAGAAGAGGCAGCGGCAACTTGACAGAGCCACTTCTCACCTTCTCCCCAGCTCGCTGCCCAGCTCGCCCATATGGTAAACGGCAAGCTGGGGAGGTGTTGGCACCGAGGCTTTGTTTTTAACGTGCTGTTTTTCCAAATTCCCATGAAATGTCGAGGAAGGGTGTACTCTGGTTCTGCTTCCTTTTGACCTTTTGCTCGCTCTTGGCCGCAAGGGGTGAGGTCCCACCGTTGTGTTTCGGCACGTTTGTAGCGGTGCCGTTCAGCCAGGGGAAGAGGGGGTGGTGATGTTATGGTTTGGGCTCGGCTTTGTTTTCCTTTCCAAAGACGGGCCCAACGTGGAAGAAGGCAGGGAAAAGTTGAATGGAGAAAAGGCAGCTTTTGCGGTTAGGGTGCACGACCGGGAGTCAGCAGACGCAGGTTCTATTTCTGGCACCGCAGCAAAACTTCCTGATGTCGCTGAGCAAGGCAGCTCACGCATCCCCACCTCGCCTCGCCTCCCTCCCGCCAAACAACGCGTGCTCCCGCCCTCGCTCGCCCCCCGGGCCGCGGGGAGAGGTGCCGAGGGGGCGGCTCTGCCGCGGGGCTGCGGGCGGCACGGCGGCTCTGCCTCGGCCCCGCAGCATCCTCGGCGGGCACCGCCTGGCCCCGCACTCGCTACCGCAGCCCGCTCGATAACCCACCCCCGGCCCTGCGCGCCCCGCCGGCCCCCCATCCGCGGGGCTCCTTTGTGCGGGAGGCGGGGGGCGGCCGGGCCGTGCCCC
>VZTE01001811.1:1871538-1901943 GCA_013397775.1 Eulacestoma nigropectus
TCCCCTGCTAGGGAGCATCGGCTGTGGGGAGGAGGGAGGTGATACTGCCAGCCCCCTGCCCGCAGCGGAGGGCTCGCCGGGGATGGAGGCACCCTCCCTCCGGCCGGGGCACTGCAGCGAAGGCCCATCTGCTGCCCGGGCTCGGCTTGCGAGGAGGGTACGGGCTGGGGATGCGTGCCAAGCCTGCAGCAAGCGAGAAGGAGTAACAGGAGTGTGTGCGTGGGAGGGAAAACATCCATACAAATATATGTGTATCATCAAGCGTCCCCTCTGCCCTGCTCTCTCTCTATGTCAGATGGCTGCAGTTCCCCCGTTCGGGGCTGGCCGCAGAGGGACGTGGGCACCCAAGTTATCCCCGCTCGTGCAGGGCTCCGGGGTTGTTTGTGGGCTGGAATAGCTGTGTGTCCTGCCGGAGTGACACAGGCTGGTGTAGCTCAGTCCTTGCGAGAGTTTTGCTCCCTGGGCGAGCGTGACAAGGTTGATGGGGAACACGGCATCTGCTGCAGCTCTAGACTTCCTCAGACAGCTCAGTAAGGGAGGGAGCTTGGCGCGGGATGGAGAGAGGCTTCTCTCAGTGCCTCGGCTCGTGGTTTTCCTTCGGGGATTTCCACATGCTGCGTTTCCTCGAGCCGCGCCTGGGTCGCGGGGGAGCCCTGCCTATTTCCCAAAAATGAAGCTGGGGTCTTGCATTTCTCTTTCACATCCTAGGGCAGGGCTTGGGTCAGGAGTGTGCCTGCCCTGTCTCCAGCATGTAGTGTGAGTGCTGAGCACCTCTCCTCCCGCAGAACGACCCTCGAGTTAATTTCAAATCTCCCTTCCTGAGTGGGAAGTCAAGCCTGTGAAAACGCTCAGTGGCACCCCTTCTAACAAATATGACTTGAGTCACCAGGAACCCCCAAGCCTGTGCAAACTGAATTTCAAATTCCTGCCTACTCTTGCCCCTGTATCCCTCACCTTAGCAGGGTGTGAGTCAGCAGGAACTTTTCAGGTTCCCTCTCCCAAAGCGTGTCTCTTGTGCTCTGTGGGTCGCACCTGCAGCAGTGGTGTTTGAGTTCAGCTGGCACCTGTGATTTAGAAAGCACTTGCCAGTTCCTGTTGCTGCAGCCTCGTTGCTGCCAACTTCTCAGAGGAGAGCAGAAATCAAGCAGGACCTACTTGCTTGACCCTCAGGCAATGGAGAGACATCTCTGAGGGGAGGGAGGACTGTAGGTGTCCCTACACTCCAGCAAACCCCCAGTTTGTAAAGTGCCCCTAAACACAACTCTAACACCTGTGCTTGTTTCAGCCCCAGTGTAGTGCTGGGAACACGTCCTCCAAGCTGGAGTGGGAGAAGAGCAGTCCTTTGAGCTATTCCTGGGGAGGGAGTCTCCAGCCCCCCTGTAGCACTATAAAACAAGCATTGAATGAAAGCCATTGCAAACTGCAGAAGAGGAGTGAAGCTGTGGCTCTTCTATGGCATGTCATGAAAGTCCCTCAAAGATTTATAGCTCCTCTACACCCTCAGGTGATTTTGCTGTAGTGGTAAGAAATCGACTGCAAGGGATAGCATTCCTCCCTGTGAGGACTCAGTTACACCTGCATAGCTTGTTTATTAATGCCCTGGATATGGCAATTATATCCTTAGGAGAAGAGATGGATTCAGACTAGCTGCAGGTGTGTTTTCTTGCCCAGTTCCTAATTTGGTGGCCCAGCTGCTTGCCTTTTGGCTAGTATACCTTTGGTCCTAGGTGCTGCTGAGGCTCACCTCCATTGGAGGTGCTCGGAGTGGGGAGGGCTTTTTCCAAAGTGGGTTTGGGGGCTGAGCTGCCTGCCTGCTTCCCTCCCTCCACGCAAATGCTGGTAAGATTGGAAAAAGAGTTGCCTGTGTGGCACACAAGGGTTGTCTTGGCAAGAAGGTCAAGAAGAGCGGGTGGAAAATAGTGAGTGTACTTGTAGGAATGTTAGCTTCAGTGGATGCTCACAACTATGAACTTACCTGGAGTACTTGTGCCCACCACGAGACAAGGATAGCTGGTCTGGAGGCTTGCTGGGGCTGCACTGTGAGCACAGAGCCCACTGAACCTCAGCCAGGCACATGGCAGGCACAGACATACTCAGCGTGTTTGCCTGAGGAGCGTACCTGTGAGGCTTGTGTGCCTTATGTTTACCTTTCTCCTCCTTCTCCCATGCACAGCTGGCTAAGTGCAGTGTGACACTGCGGCCTGCCAGATTGGTGTGACATGCTTACTGCATGCCTTCAGTGTGACAAATGGGGGTGGCTGTTTGCTGGGTGCACTTACCACGGAACACAGGCACTTTTGTAGTTTATGCCTGCTTAAATGTGAAGCGTGTAAGCAGTCGTGGGTACGGCAGCTGTTCAGGGCAGTGCACGTAGATGTTGTTGTGCACGTTCAGTATGTGAAGGGCACCTTAGGATAGACAAGTTTCTCTCTGTCACTCCTTTGCTTTGACCTGTCAGCAAGCAGAGATAAACTCTGTCTCGTGGCAGGGTTTCTAGCTGAGTTTTCAGCTTGCTGTGTCTGAGCCTCCTTCTCTCTTGAGAACAGCATCTTCAGGGTGCACCTGCTGTCACAGATTGACACCCCTACACCCCCCCCAGCCTCTGTGTTGTATCATAAAGGGGGGGAGGTTTGGTGATTATGGATAGATGGGGCAAGCTGGGCTAGCATTCATTCCTAAAGGCCAGTTAGGTTTTAGGTGGGGTTAGTTGCTCTAAAATGAGCCCTTTGTACATTGTTGGAATCTGTGACCCAATCAGTGGGATGTAGCTGGAGGAGGTGGTGCTAACGAAGACTGGTACAGCTGTCAGTAACTCTGGCAGAGAGGAAGGCGAAGGGCGTGCTGACTGGCACAAGAGATGCCTTCATGACTTTAGGTCAGTGGAAGGTGCCTCAAAGTGATGGTTCACATTATCAGCCCTGACTACAGAAGCAGAAAAGTGTGGGTAGTTGTGCCCATGTGTTTTCTGCCACTGTTACCCATCAGTTCTGCACAAAAGGTCAGGCTGCACTTCACTAGCACAAAATGCCATCAGGACGCTTCAGTGAAACATTACAATGGGGATCTAAAATTTGGGGAAGGGAGGCACATAGGGCAGTGCAATCTAAGGGGAGGTGGGGGGTGTCTTAGGAGTGCCTGCTGTTCCCCATCCTGGGTATTCTTGGAAAGGGTGATGTATCTGCACTGCACATGTCGACTGTGCTGTCGGGTCAGTGATGCAGGCTGGCCTTGAGGAGCCATCACAGAGCTGCATGGAGGGGCCAAGCCTGGCATTGTGGGCAGCTCTGGGTCAGGTTTGGGGTGCTTTGATGGCATTAGGTGAACACCTTGCAAGGACTGGGCTGTGCCACAGCAGCAGTGCTGGGTGGGGTGCCAGGACCAGCTGCTTGTCCCAGGGGCCAGGGCAGAGTTGCTGTCACAGAGCTGGTGAGTTCCCCCTTCTCCAGGGGAAGGTGAAGAGAAATGCTGTGTGCTGGAGCGGTGCTGTAGAATTTACAAAAGCACTCTGTGCCTGCATCCCTATGGAATAAACTCTGGCTGCGTATCTCAGGAAGGCAGAAACATGATTTCTTTACCTTATTTTTCTGACTTCTTTGTGTTCCTTGGCATGCAGATCCTTTACTTCCTGCAGCTCTTCCTGAAGTACAGCAGGTACCTCCTGCTCTTCAGACCTCTGAACACCTGTAGCAGGGTGGGTGTATTTTTGTGCTCAGAAACTTGCCTGGTAGAGCTGATAGGTGAAAGGGAGTGCAGCACTGTACTTCAAGCTTTCATCAGGCAGGCTGAGGGAAGAAGCAGCATGAAGGGAGCTGGCCGCCTTACGAACAGCAAGGGCTTGTTCTAGAACTGTGATTTTGGAAGTGATTATTCCCTGCTTTAGGACAGCAAAAGTTATGTGAGCTGCTCACTGTTGGGGCCTTGGCCTTTTGTACCGAGATAACCCCCCTAGCTGAATAGGCAGCTTGATGACCTCTGCTAAGGTTCCTTGTTTCTCCACCTAGGGGAGTGCCCAGGTCTATGTCTAAATAGGCTTTTTCCAAAACATCAGCTGTGGCTGTGGGGTATGACCACACTGAGCTTTGCCAGCAGTCTTTTTCAGCCTGTAATGCACTAATTGCAAGCAGGAGGAAAGGTGAGGAGAGGTGGATGTGGCTGACCGGAAGGGAGAAAAGCAGAGAGGGCTTCTCCTCTTTCTGAGGATCATCTGTGTCTTGCATTTTGCAGAATTTCTCTCCAAGGACCTTGAAGCAACCTATTAAGCTTCTTTTAATTAGGTAAGCCCTTACCCAGAGTAGAAAAGTCTCTCACATTTCCCACATAGGGAAACTGAGGTGTGGAGCAAGGCTGTGGCATGCCCAGGGGCTAACACAGGGGCTTGTCAGGGGAGCAGCAACCAAAGTGCCACGCTTCCTGTACTTGCTTTGCTGCTGGCTGTCTCGGAAATCCTGGAGGACAGCTGGGTGTGGGTGCTGAGCTAGGGGTTATCGATAACTTTCTACTCACTGCTTGGGTTCTGCAGCCCTTTTCACCACAGATATCGCCTCCTTCTTGATCTGCTGTCTAATCTATAATCCCAGCTCCCTGCTGCCTTTCCCTCAGTGTCCTTTTCCCCTCAGTGTGTAAATCCATACAGGCTGGACTAGGGCTAGCAGGCAGAATCAAACTCCATGGTCTCTTCAAGGCTTTGGGGTAATTTTTATCTTGGGGTATTGCTGCATGTCTCTTGCATGATGGCAAAGCTGCAGCAAGCAGATTTGGAGCACACCTGAAAGACTAATGCAAATCAGCCCCGCTGCATAGCGGCTTCTCAGCTGTGAAACCTGTGATCTAAGCGCAGCTATCTGCTACGCCGGCTTTATCTGCCTTGGGATCCCCTGTTCTGGCATGCAGATTCTGGAACTGAACAGAAAGCCAGGGAGACAGCATGGCAAAGAGTCAGGAAAGGGAGTCTCTCTCCTAGATGCTGAGCTCTTTAAGAAAGAAGGGGATGGTAAGCTAGAGCCCTGAGATTTTAAGCGGGTTGTGCTGAGGCTGAAGAGAGGGCTGTGGTAGTGCTTTCAGTTCCTCCTTCCTCTTACACAAATACCTCTAGCAGCAGGGAAAAGGAGGAGGATGGAGGCCTGTGCAGGCTGAGCATGTTGGGCATGGACAGATCTTGGAGGCTCTAGCAGCTAGGAAAAGGTAGAGTTTTGGAAGAAGGATTTGTCTGTGTAGGGGCTGAGCGTGTGTGGTGCTCACTGTGTGTGAGGAAGTTGTGTTTTCATGGAGCTTGTAGCGTGAGGGCTGGCTCTGAGGCAGAGGAAAGGGCAGGGTAAATGAGGAGAGCGGTGCCCTGGAGTAATCAGCATGAACTGCACTCTGTTGCTTAATGACCCCATTTCCAAGGGAAACTTTGGAAGCTCTGATACTCAGGGAAGCTGGATCTCCCGAAGGCAGAAGATTGGGGCAGCAGAACAGACAGTGTTTCTCTCTGCTTTCAGCTCAGCCTTCCCTGTACGTTATTTGTGCTAGCAAAACTGTTCCTTCTTTACAGTTCCAGAGTTTTTTTGTTCTCTTTTCTCCTTCCCACCTGCCTCAGCAGTCCTTTCTTCCCTGCCTCGCTGTGCTGGTGCTGTCCAGCTGCAGCTTTTGCCAGCTAATCTGATCCATGGAGGCAAGACCTACTGAGCAGCCTTGCTTGAAGGGGACACTATTTTCTATGTTTGCTCCTGGGGCTATGTGAGGTCTCTGGAGAAGAGGTGGGTTAAAGGAGCTGCTGTTTCCCCATCAGCCCTGTGTCCCCAAATACCTCCTGTCGTGCTGTTGCTCGGTGCGGGCCTGGCTGTGAGCAAGTGGCCGATGTGCTCTCAGATACATGCTATTGGCACAAAGCCTCTGTGGCCTCAGAATCCCTATCTAGCAGCAACTTCTGGAGGAAGGGTTGACCACACCTGCATTCAGCTTGGCCGGGGGGACGATGGGATTGCTTTTGCATAATTTAGCAGTCTCTTGAATTATTTATAGTGCAGTTGTGCTCTGGAACAGAGTCTTCTCGCTTCCCGTGAGCACTGGGGGGGAGGGAAGGGGAGTTTGTCAGGCATCCAGAGTGTATCGCTTAGTGATGAGGAAGTGCTGTGGACTTCCTTTCTGCCTGTGTTTGTATATGGCTCTGTGCAGCTGAACTGCCCTGAAAATGCAGTTTTGCTTTCTGCATCACTCAGGTGTGTGATACTGCTGAGCATTTCCGTGGCTTGGGACTCTGAGAGAGGTTCCTGAGTTCAGAGCCTTGTCTTTGCACTAAAGAGACTGTGTCAAGCTGGAGACAATGAATCTGGTGCTTGGATTTGGTCCCTGACTCAGTTACAGTGCTGTGTTGTGGATCAGGGGCAGGAATCTTCTGGACTGTTCTCTAAAATATTTAAATGCTTGAAAGCATTTTTTTTTTCTTTCAAAGGCCCATCTTGTCTTGCCAAAGTGTTTTTTAGATTTGTCATGACACATCCATTGGACTTTACACAAGATCATCGGGACCTGAGCACTGGATAGATCTGGTCATTGAGTAGCAAACTGTGCGGCTAAAATTCCCATCACTTCTCAGTGATTAAACCCTGAAGAGAAACCAACGGAGAGCAGAGGGAGACTGGGGCAGTTTGTTACAGGCTCTTGCAGCAGTGGAACATCATGAAGATGAGCTGGGTAGCCCAGCTACGTATGAGCTTAATGGCCCTTGTCCCTGTGCCTCACTGTGGCAGGTCGCTGTACCACACAGGTGGGCTGTCCTGCTTCTGTCCTGCTTGTCCTGTTGACTCCTGTATGACCACAGTTCCCCTCCTGCACTACACATCCTTCTTGTTCATTACAGGTTTTCATAATGTGCTTACACATTAGTTCTGTCTTTCTCCTTTCCTTCCTTTTTGACCTCTTTGTGGCAGCTGACTTCTCAGAAGCACAGTTCAGTATAAATGTTTGTGTTACTGAAGACCTGAAAGGGGAGGAAAATGGCTGAGGGTGGAGAAGGAAAGAAGCTTGGCCTGTAATCAAGTGATTGTGGTAGTAAACTGCTGTCTGTTGTACAGTTCAGCAGAAATGCTCGGCTTCCCTGTTTTTATTTGCACAGTGTCCACTTGTGGCTTTTGCATTTGGGGCAGAGTTGGACAGGCAATCACTGTATGTTCCCTGGACAAGCTGTGCTGTCCCACCTTGCCTTGGCCTGGTTCTTGGGCTCTTCAGCCTGAAAAAACCCCATTCTTTCATCAAATGGTTTTGCCTCTTGTCAGGGGCATCAGCAACTGGCTAAATGCAAAATTCCTCCTCATCCTGCTCAAGAAATAATGCAACCTAAAGGAAGACTGTGAGGACAAGTGATCTCCAAATCTGTGTGATGTCTGGGATGGCATTTGATTTCGCTGATGAAGACAAACTTTCTCCCTCTTTCCCCAAAGACCTGTTCCCAGTTCTTTCTGCTTGGATTAATCTGGAGATCAGGGTACTGCTTTGCTTAGTGAAAGGGAATGTTTGTGCAGAAGTGGTAAACATATTGTTGAGACCCAGGCCTGCTGCAATGCCTGTAAACAAGATCTGGTTGTCTGTGGGAGGCAGAAGAGAGGTTTATGTGACCCTGAGTTAAGTGCATTAGGAGGCTTTTGATTTCATTCTGAGAAACTGCCCCTTTTCGTGGTACCATATGCCTGTTATCGGCATAGAGCCGTGACTACAGAATTGATTCATGGGGATTTAATCCGAGGGGCTGCAATGCTGCAGTCAGAAGGATAACATAAGCAGGGGGTTGTCTCTGCAAGCCAGAGCCCCTGAGCTCATGCCCTTTGTCCACCCCAGAGGTGGGAGTCTGGGCTGACTTACTCCTGCCTTGGGGCAAGGCATTGAAGAGCTCTCTGCCTATCAGCACTTTCTTTCCGAAAATAATAACAAAGTGAAGTGGCAGCGGGGGATCCAGGCAGCTCTGTGTCGAGGTCTTGCCTAAGTCTTGAAAGAGGAAATGAAGAACAAAGGCAGAAGAGACAAATAAATGGGGGTCTGTTCGTGGTCCAAGAAAAATTCCCATGGGCTTGTGTAACATTCTCGGGAAGATGTGACACTCCCTGGGCTGGAGTTAGTTTTTGAGAAATGAAAGGAAAGGGGGGAAAAAGGCAAGACAATGAGCAGCGGGGGTTGGAGAAGGGGAGGAGAGAAGGAGGGAGAGACACCCTAGAGAAACCTCTCAGCATGGAGTCAGGTTTCTCCGGCTGTTCCTGGTGAAGAGGGGTTAATGCTCTTTGCATGGGATTGGCTGGTCACCAGACATTCAGAGTAGAGGGGATCCGGGGGCTGCCAAGCAGGACCCCTGTGGCCTGAAAAGAAGGGGAGGAGGGGAAGGAAGAGGCTCTTCCAAACAGTAATAGATCGGCTACTGTGGGAAAGTGAGCACACTGCCAAACCCCAAGTAGTTGGTGATGGATGGGGGAGGAAAGAGGGTGGGGATGGAGGGCCAGCTCTTCTCCTGGCCGCTAGGATCTTGCTGCTACTCCATGGCCTCTCTTTATTTATTGTCTTCCCGGGGTGTAATTATGCCCCTCCTCGATCCATCTTGGAGAGCCTTTGTGCTAGGGATGCACAAATAACTGCCACCCGCTTCAAAAATAGCTGGAGTTAACGTGGTTTCTCCTGCCTGTGTGGGTCTGTGCACTTCACCCATCACCATGGCATCAAGTGTTTCTTGCCTCCTTCCTCTTAAGTGCCTTGCTCCAGGCCCACGGGGCACCCGCTTCACCTTCCTCTGGACCGTTCAACCTGTGTGTGTCTCTGTCGCTTGGGCTGTCACACGGTCCCCAGGGATTCTCTTGCTTCCCTTTGCACAGGGCTTGTGTGCCTCATCTGGTGTGTCTGCCACATGCTCTTCACCCATCGAGCCGCAGGTCTGAGGATAATCTGGACTGTTCATCTTGGAGCTGTTCTCAGGATGTGTGGCTTGTACTCCACTTGCTTGGCCTGCATGGAATGCCTGCCAAGATCTGCACTGAAAGCAGTTATCTGCTGCTGCTGGTTCTTCCAGTTCCCTCCTTGAGATGTGCTCCTTCTCTGATGCTGCTGGGAAGAATTAGTGAGCCCGTGGTGGTTGAATGGGGGCCTTGTTGGAGATTTGGTTAAATGAACAGCGCCTACAGTTCTGTAATTTTGAGTGTCTGAGGATGTATCTACATCTGCATGTTCTGATCAGAAGTGAACTGGTGAAATAATTTAGAAAGTTTCTGCTGGTCAGCTGCTTATTCCCATGCCTAGGCGTTTTCTTCAAGTTTATTTTTAACCCAGTTAGATCTGCTGCTGATATGGCTGTAAAAGCAGACTTTCATGTGATTGACAACTTGAATTCATCCAACTGACAACTGAGGGATGGGTAAGCTGTGATGGTGGTGAGGGAGGGGGGAGAACCTCTGACACAACAGCCTGTGTTGTCACATGCCTCACTTAAAGTCTTTGAAAGCATGATTTGGTTTTGTCCTGGGACACCATGTTTTTGACCTGTCCCTCTCTGCAAGGCACCAAAACCAGCAAGGAGATCTTGCATTACTTCTTTGATTACCCCATGGTCTGTCTGAAGACATAAGCTGCTTTTTTGTGTAGTGTTGTCCCTTTTCCCTTTCCTATTCCTCATGATGGAGCATTCCTTCCCTGCAAGATACCAAAATCAATAAGCAGAAGACCTAACCAGCTCTGTTTTGCAGTGACTGCCGTGCTGTTGGAGCAGTGAGCAGCAGCAGTCCTGTGTTTGGGAGAAGGGCCTCGCATCCTGGGTGAGTGCAGTGAGCAGTGCCTCAGCTCACCCTCTGATGTCCGGAGAGGCCCAGCCTTGGAGCCAAGTGGTGATGCAATCTCCAGGGCCATCACAGCAGACTTTGTGGAACCAGATGTTTTGAGGAGGCAAGAAGCAGGGTTAGGGAAGAGTCTTTCCAGGATATCAGGCCTAAGTGAGGGAGAGAGGTGCCGCTTCTCCTTTAGCGGAAAGCGCGCTTAGACTAGCGATGCTGAGAAATTAAAGGTGCAGCTTCTGAGAGCCTCTGAAGGATTAGAGAGTGCAGAAGCATCTCTGAAGCTGTGGAAATTCCTATGGTGAGACTGGATTTAGCTGGAGAGAGGAGATTAGCTACAAGGGAGCCCAGCATATCTGAGGGATACTGAGAAGAATATTTGATAGATTCCAGTGGAGTTGGAAATCCAGCTTAGTTTCCTTTAGCATGCAGTACTGCACCCTTGTGATGTCCAAGTATTTCTTGGATAAAATTAAATTGGTGTCTTGTAGGCCATTACTGGGTTTCACTAGAGTTTTTTAGTCTTCTCTGAGATCTTCTTTTAAACCGGGGGTTGGGGATTTATATAATTATGCTGCTATTAGTAATATGGTAGCTACAGTAAGAACAGTCTGTTTGAGTGGGGAGTTTTATAATGCATTCTGAAGGTGGTCTTCAGATGCTGGTCTGTTCTGCTGACTTCAGGAAGATGAGTCTTGAGACAAAATCCTGTCAACAAAGACCGCTCTATCTCCAGGTGCCATGGGTTCTGGACAGAGGGTTAAGAGCTCCTTTGTCTGACAGTGTGCAGCTGTCACTGCGACTGGAGGTGTGGTATCTAAAATAACCACTGAAGAGCAGGACAAGACACTCGAGAGAGCAGTGAAACAATGAAAGCCCATGGAAAGTGTGGAGTCTGAAGGTACTGTGCTAACAGGGGTGAAGAGGTAAGCAGCCACAGCACTTCAAAAGCTGGAGCTTTGTGTTGCATCCATCTTGGTTTCTGTGTGCAGCAGATAGTAGCTACTGGTGTGGGGCACTTGGGTCTCCTAGAAGAATACACAAAAGAGACACCTGGTTTGTTTGGGTTTTGACTGTAGATGCTGCAGGTCTGTTGAGACTTAGCAAGGTCTTGCACACAATCTGGAGGCTTGTGGTTAACATGTACATCCTGTGCCTGTCTTCCTGGAAAGAGGAAAGTAATGCCTTTCTTTGTGCTGTGCTGTCACCCTTCCATGGCCAACCTCACCTTAGTTTTGTGTAGATTCAGCCTTTAGCTATCTTTTTTCCTCAATCCAGTTTTCTTTCTGACTCGATGAGACTTTTTACTAGTGCATGGATGGCAGCTCTGGGAGGCAAATGGAAGTTACGGTGGCATGCTGTTGAGTGCTTACCTTGCCACTCTTCTTACCTCCCTGCAAAAATGGAGGGAAGGTGCTTAGGCCAGAGCTTCGCTCTCCCTCAGCCTGACCTTGCTTGGAGAGTGACTGTGCTGGATGGCTCGATCCAGCTGTTTGGGCTGGCACCAAGTCAGTGGCACCTTGTGGTCAGTTGCCTCGAGGCTGCAAAGGAAACACGGAGTGTGAGGTATTCCTGTTTTGCATTAGTGCTGTGGGCAGCAGCTCTTGATGAAGGACAAGGAAGAATGTTGTATTCTGTCCTTGGAACTTGAAGGGAAGCCGATACGGACCTGCTTACATTCAAACCACCTTGTGCTGTGACTGCCAGAGCTTCTTGCTGATGTCCTTGTAGCTTGCAGTCCCTGAAAACACCGTGCATCCTTCATGTGAGAGAGATGCTGAGCCCTAGCTACCTTCTGGTACATCCTGCTTCTCTCAGATTTTCCTGCAATGTAGGATAATATTCTTTTCCTACCCTTCAGCAAAGCGCAGTCTGCTGTCCCTGAGCTTGTTTTAGTTGTTGACAAATACTAAGTTTTATGGTTTCTCCTTCTGTGGATGTTTGCAGGACAAAAGTAACTTGAGATTTTTAGTGTTTAGAGGTACTGTGGCTCTGATACCTGCTGTGGTTCCTGTGCTTGGGGATGGCAGGTAGACCTAGTACTCCAGAAATGTGGAGCCTGTTCCATTTGTCTCTAACTGGAACAGAGAGAGAGCTGGGCCCTCAGTGTGGAGTGGGGGATGGAAGTCATACTGGGTTTTAATCTGCCATGTGAAAGCAATTCTAATTTGAATTGTTCCTTTGTGTTGAAGTGTCTGAGTGATCTGCAAGTATGTTTCTGCATGGGTGTTAAGGGATAACTTTAGGCAGAGGAGATGAGCATTTTGGTACCAGGGGAAAACCAGAAGTTTCTGCTCTGACTTGTTCTCCACAGCTGCTTTTTCCCTGTAACCATGGGAGAGGTCTGAGGAGTCTTGAGTCCCATGCCCTAACAAGATGGGGTAGCCTGTATCCAGCAGCCTGTTGTGTGGCCTCTTGCCAGTGTTCTCCAGAAGAGAACATTGGGGCTGGTGAACTGCCAGGTCTTATCAGTGCATATCTTTCTCTCTGGCTTCTTGAAAAATAAGTATGTTATTTCAGGAT
Source organism: Eulacestoma nigropectus (assembly GCA_013397775.1). Lineage (NCBI taxonomy): Eukaryota > Metazoa > Chordata > Aves > Passeriformes > Eulacestoma > Eulacestoma nigropectus. The sequence continues at coordinate 1,883,844 of VZTE01001811.1, forward strand.
GGTATAAATCAACTGGTCACTAAAATGGTAACAGGTGCCTGGGGATAACTCATGTGCATAACACTTGCAGCTTTCCTCCTTTTCTGAAAGCCCATCCCCTGCATGGTAGAGACAGAACTTCAAGCAAGGAACTATCAAAGGGATCCCTTATGAGGGTTTTCAGCCTGTCTTTCCAGGACTGAGGGTTGCTGAAGTGGTTTATAACTGTGTTCCCTAAAGAGCTTTGTCTCAATGGAGCTGACTGTCCATACTACTTCAGGCTTTTTCTTCTACTTGAACATTAAAGCTTTTCTTGCTGCTGTTTTCAACCTGACAGCAACTTGATCACTCTCCTGGAGATCAAGTTGACATTTTTTCCCCTTCCTCAGTCAAAATTGTCAGAAGGGAAATACCTCTTCTTGCTGTTTTCCATGTTCCTGGTCACTGATGGCTGCTTTGTATTGGAGCAGCTGGGCTCTTCTATGACAAACTGAGATGTCTCCCTGACTGGTACCTCCTTTCTCCTTTCCACCACATGTTAATGTTTTGGATGGGGAGGGTGGGTAATCCTCCACTGCTGGTCTTTGTCTCCAACTAGCTGCCACCAGACATGTCTTTCACTGCAGGGCTGATCAGAGGGTATGGGAAGGGATACATGACTGATGGTATTTAGTGTCTTGGCTCACCCAAGGGTACGTGAGTGTTCTCCACTCCCTGGCAGAAGAATCCCTGGCATGTGAGAATGAAGGTGGTTCCCAGGGAGGAGATTTTGAAAAGGACACACCTTGCTTCTTTGCTTCCTCTGTTCCAGGAGGGGTTAGGAAATGGGTTTGTGTTCCCACTCCCTAACAAAGCCAGCTGAGCAGTGAAAATTGCCTCCTGGGCCATGTCAGCAGCAGAACAGCAGAGGGTACTGCAGGGCCAGCTTGCCAGGGAGGGCTGTGCACACCAGCCGGGTGCAGGAACGGCGGCAGCGCAGCCCTGCCTGGAGCTTGTTGTGCCCGTGGGTGAAGAGCTGCAGGGCCACATGCTGAGCCTGACAGATACTGATGTATGCAGATGTCAAGTGAGGAAAATACGCTTTGCTTCCTAAAACCATGTGTCCTGCTATGTTGACACGGCGCGCTACATCTCAGAAAGTGGAGCAGTTTGTTGGATGTCATGAGTTACGGCTTTTTGTCTGGGAATTTACCGTGGCGTGCAGAGCATCACGGCCATCTAAGAGAAAGATGATGTGCCTTGTGCGATTCCTTCAGCACTTGCCTTCAGCCCTGGGCTGGCCCAGAGGAAGCTGGCTGCCCTGCATTTGTGTGTCCTGCAGAAGCTGGAGTGAAACCAGCGTTTCCTGGCAGCCGGTGGGATTGCCGTATTGGAGCAGGTCAGCTGTTCATCCTGCCCGGGTTTCAGCGTCTGAGAGAGCAGCCTGATGTCTGGAAGTAATGCCTTGGAGAAGTCACAGGACAGCCGACTGGAGAAAGCTGTACTCATTTACCAGTGAGGGATGCTTTCTCCTGACGGCCAGTCACTGCTAATTTAGTGGGTTTTTGGCTTCCTTGTGCTCTTCTCTTCCCCACACATCAAGACAGAGTGAAAACTGGTGATGTGCAAGGAAAAGGCACTGAATATTCCTCTACCTTACAAGTGATCTTGCTGCTTCTGCAAGACATTAACAGAACCTTAAGAAAAAAAAATATCATGGATACAATGAGATGCTCATGGGGTTTTCCGCAGCCTCTTGTTTTGCCCCCACGAAGAAAGCTTGACAGCAAGCCCCCCCAGATGATCCTTTATGACTTTTAACAGAAGAATATCCAGCCTCTTTGTGGCTGGGCCACCACAAAGGTGGCCTCCCACCAGCTGGGCCATGACCAGGCGTGTGAGGTCGGGCTGTGGAGCTGTGGTGGATGGGTGCTGGAGGCGAGGGTCTGCCCTGGTGCAGCCCCCTGAGGAGCGCCACCGTTTCCTCCCTTTACACCTGCCCGCCAAGATGGTCTCCCAGTGGCACCCAGAGCCAGCACCCTGCCCTGCCGCTGACTTGTGTTTTGGCAAAGTATATCAAAACCCTTACTAGTCATTAACCAATAGAATCAAGCTCTCTCTTTTTTCCTTGTTTGTTTTTCTTTCAATTTTTTCCCCTCCCATGGCCATGCTGTAAGTTTTCCACCAGCTTCAGGCTTGCAGTCCTGCAGTCAGAGCTTAATCTGGGACTCCCTGGCCTGCCACCCGAGCACTGGGGACAATGTCAGTGGACAGTGACTTCCACTAAAAAAGTGACTGCCAGGTGTCCAGAAACGCTGTTGCTGAGCTGTAAGGTACAACTGTGGACTGCCCCTCTACCAAAGACCATGTCAGAGCCATTTGTGGAGAGCCAGATAAGTTTTCCTTTGGGTAATTGCCATCTGTCTAAATGCTTTATGGCTTTTCCCTTTAGTGTTAAATTCTCCTCGAGTTAATCGGTAAACATGCTTTGCTGTACTTTACCTAATACCCTCTGGAGTGGTGGGAGCGGGTTGGGTTCTTCTTCCCTCTGCCCCCACACCTGCCCACGTGTCAGCCTTGAGGAGCCCTTGGGACAGCCGTACGTGTGGTTGGTGGTGTGGGGCAGCTCTCCCGTGACCTCCAGGAGCAGGGACTGCCTCCGGGGAAGGCGTTGCTGGCAGCAGTGTGTGCGAGGTGGAAGCTTTATAAGTGATGGTGCCTCTCAGGAACTTTTGCCTGGAAGGGAGACTGCGCCAGGGAGAGAGCCACCAGAACGGAGCCTGTGGAGGGGGCAAAGTACATGTCACGTGCGTGAGGATCTCTCCCCCTTTGTCTGTCACTGCAGGAAGGGTGTCATGCCCCAGGACAGCATCTGCCTTGAAAAGGACTTTAGGATGACCTTTTTCCCATGCCCACTTTTGCCCCAACTTGCCTTTCCCTAAACAGCAGATGGTGACCACCTTTTCTACTTTTCCTTGGTGGAGTATTGTGTGAGATTAGTTGTTTCTTTGGTTTTTTTCTGAATTGTAGTCTTCAGTCACTTCTCTGCCTGACAGCAGCTCTGTGTTCCCTGCCTGGGCTGGAGGAGGGGAGGTGGTGGAGGGGAGGATGAAGGCAATATTTCATGTTGTTTGGAGGGAAGGGCTCTGCACCGCTGGCTTCTTTCTGGCCTGACATGGATCCATCATGATGGCACAGTATTACCGGCAGAGACAGCTAGACATTTATTTTTGTCACCTTGATCCAGATGCAGAAAAACCTCAGCATCTGGTCCACAGAAAATGAAAAGCAAAAGGCAACATATGGAAATAAAGTGGACCTGAGAATCACAGGTGGGAGAAGAGTAAGTGTGACAGGATCTTAATTTTTTGTTTTCCTGTCCCCCACGTGAACTTGGGTAGTATTTCCTAAGGATAAGGGTGGTTTTTTTAGGGTGTGTTGAACAAACACTGAAAAGATTTGGAGAGTGTAGGCTGCCTCTGGCAGTCTGACTAACAATCTTGGTCCTTTAAAACTGCTTTTCTTGCACCGGTCATGTTTCAACCATGCCCCCCCCAACTCTCCCACCCTTCCTGCTCTCAGCTGTCTTCATTGTCCCCCAGCCCTCTGGTGATGCACCTCTGAGGAGGTTTACATTCATTTAATTCCCATCAGTGAATATGGACAAATCTGCCAAGTGCAGTGAGTTCGCAAGATTACAGATTCCTGGTATTCTGGATTTCCTGTCTTTCTACCCTGTTGCCAGTGCCTTACTTGTCTTTGTGGATTTATGAGACTGATCTAGCAGAGGTTCAGCTTGGTGTAACCCATCTGAAGCAAAAGGCTCACTGAAGATGGCAGCGGGTGGGAGTGTAGTTCTTGGAGTCAAGTCTCTAAAGACGCATGCTGAATGTGGACCAGCATTCCTGCCTTCCCCAACCTGTTTTTCTAACAGTGGTAAACTTTTGTGCCTCAGTAACTATTGAATATGACTTTCCTTTTCATGGCTCTTCCACAGGATGAAGATGAGACGCCATAAACTCTTTCTGACTCTCTGCATGGCTGGTCTCTGCCTCATCTCCTTCTTGCACTTCCTCAAGGCCCTTTCCTATGTCACCTTCCCCAGGGAGCTGGCTTCGCTTAGTCCCAACCTCGTCTCCAGCTTCTTCTGGAACAATGCCCCTGTCACGCCTCAGGTCAGCCCTGAGCCAGGGGGTGCAGAGTTCCTCCGCACACCCTTGTACTCCCACTCCCCCTTGCTCCAGCCCCTGCCTCCCAGCAGAGCCAGCGAAGAGCTGCACAAGGTTGAGTTCGTGCTGCCAGAAGACTCAACGGAATACTTTGTCCGTACCAAAGCTGGTGGCGTTTGCTTTAAACCAGGCACCAAGGTGTTGGAGAAGCCACCCGTGGGAGGTCGTCAGGAGGAGCGAGCAGATGGCGCAGCCTCGGGGCGGCCGGCTCGGAAGCCACTGAGTGCCAGCGGAACCAAGCGGCGCAAGTGGGTGGAGTGCGTGTGTCTGCCAGGCTGGCACGGCCCCAGCTGCGGGGTCCCCACCGTGGTCCAGTACTCCAACCTGCCCACCAAGGACCGCCTTGTGCCGCGGGAGATCCCCCGGCGGGTCATCAATGCTATCAACGTCAACCATGAGTTCGACCTGCTGGATGTCCGCTTCCATGAGCTGGGGGACGTGGTTGATGCTTTCGTGGTGTGTGAGTCCAACTTCACAGCCTACGGAGAGCCGCGGCCCCTCAAGTTCCGCGAGATGCTCCTCAACGGCTCCTTCGACTACATCCGCCACAAGGTGCTCTACGTCTTCCTGGACCACTTCCCCCCCGGCGGCCGCCAGGATGGCTGGATTGCTGACGATTACCTGCGCACCTTCCTCACCCGGGACGGCATCTCCCGCCTCCGCAACCTGCGCCCGGATGACGTCTTCATCATTGACGATGCTGATGAGATCCCGGCCCGTGATGGCGTGCTCTTCCTCAAGCTCTACGATGGCTGGACAGAGCCCTTCGCCTTTCACATGCGCAAGTCGCTCTATGGCTTCTTCTGGAAGCAACCAGGCACCTTGGAGGTGGTCTCGGGCTGCACCATGGGGATGCTCCAGGCTGTCTATGCTACCGACGGGATACGTTTGCGACGCCGCGAGTACTACACCATGCCTGGGTTTCGGCAGTATGAGAACAGCACGGGACACATCCTGGTGCAGTGGTCGCTGGGCAGCCCCCTCCACTTTGCTGGCTGGCACTGCTCCTGGTGTTTCACCCCAGAAGGGATCTACTTCAAACTGGTGTCAGCCCAGAACGGGGACTTCCCCCGCTGGGGTGACTATGAGGATAAACGAGACCTCAATTATATCCGGGAGCTGATCCGGACTGGTGGCTGGTTTGATGGTACTATGCAGGAGTATCCCCCTGCTGACCCCAAGGAGCAGATGTATGCTCCCAAGTACCTGCTCAAGAACTACCAGCGGTTCCGCTACTTGCTGGAGAACCCCTACCGAAAGGCGGAGCGTGCTGGGTGAGGCCACCGAGGCTCAGGCTTGGGTGGGAAATCAGAACTTCACAGCAAAGGGAAAGAGTTGGATGTTTTCGTCTGTTCCTTTTCTTCTTCTGTTTCCTTTGTTTATGGGCAGGGTGTGCCATTTTTCTGCGGTCTCTGCCCTCCCTCACTTCCTGTTCTTCTTCCCTTCATCCCAGGGTGATGCCTGGGTACCCAAATTCCTCAGTCACATGAAGGGAGGCCTGGACAGGAGGAAGAGAGATGTTGGGGACCTGTTCTGTAGTAGCATAAAGACTTTATTGTATTTTCGGAACCTCTCCTGCTGGCTGGAGAGAATCTCTGCAGCCAGCTGGCAGATTTTCCTCTGGGGGAGGCTGAGAGGGTCCTGTGGGGAGATAGGGCAGCTGTTCCCATCCACCCTCATCCTTTGTGGATTGGAGCAAGCAGAGATGCAAGCCTGGGCTATTCAGTGAGCGTGTGAGTCAGCAGGCACAAACTCTTGTGAGTGGCTGCTTGTGCAGATATGTGTCACTGGCATTTTTTGGATGAGTGAATGTGCAAAAGCATCTCAGTATGCTGGTTTGTTGGGGTTTGTTTTTTTTTTTTTTTTGTAAAGCTCCATATTCAAAGGGTATTTTGGGGACATGAAATCATTTGCTTCCAAGGTGTCCTCCTCAAGATGCAGCCCCCTGCGCAGGCTTAATGCATCTGTCCTGGGCTGGATCTTGCCCCAGTACTCTACCAATCTTGGAGCAGGCAAATGGGAAGCAGAGGAGAAAGCTGGGTTTTGAGGGTTTTTTCTGCTCATTTTTCTCCCCCTGCCCTCGCAACACTGCATGGACTTGTCCTACAGAAGCCAAAGCATCTTCCCTGCAGTACATGCTTCTCTTGGAGCTGGGATAAGCTGCAGGGGACTCAGTCAGATGGTGGGAGTGTATGTTTGCAAGTGCATGGTTGCCTGTGTGCATGAGTGCTCACATGCATGGGTTTGGTGTGCACCTGGGTGTTACCAATACTGGGGGGGGAAGAGGACATAGTGGGGCTTGGCTGTGTGTGCTTGCAGAAAACGGTGGGATCCAGAAGCTGTAATCTCAGTCTTGTCATGGATGACTTCTTGGGGAATTCATAGGAGAGGACCAGGGATAGCATTGGCTCTGCATAGCAGTGCTACACATGTGGGACTGCTGCATGCCTCTCTGGCTGCCTCTAGAGCCCCACAGGCTGTGCCTGTAGCAGGGCTGCTGCTTACATGTGCTGGCTATTCCTTCTTACCACGGGGTAATACAAGGGAGAAGAGGAAGGAGAAAGTTCTGATTGTTGTGGGGAAACAAAGCCTGTCAAGGCATAGGATCCATCTGTCTGCCCTTAGGGTGTGAGTGAGCTCATGAAGAAACAGGCCATGGGCAGTTTCTCCCTGTGGCCAAGAGACTGTTTGGGGACTACCATGCAATCAGAGAGTGTGTGCAGCCCACATTTGCAGCCTGGGCCATGCGGAGACCATGGAGAGGAGAGGGGATTTAGGAGGGCACTAGTTGCAGCTGGTTGGGCTGGTGTCTGCTCAGTTTGCCAGGCATGAGCAGTGAGGATCTGGCTTGCTGTTGCATTGGATTGATTCAGCTCACTGAGGAGGCAGACTCTTGTCTCCACTCTTACCACCACCCTTCCTTAGCAGATGGCTTGACAGGGTGCCCAGAGCCTGGGTCGTAGTGAGCAGAGGATGAAAAACATAATGAACTTGCTCTCTTAGCCTTTCAGTGGAAAGACTGACTCACGTTCCAAGCAGAAATCATATGGAGGAGGAGAAAGAGGAAAGCGTTGGCACAAAGAAGTGCGGCCCTTCTGGCCAGCTGTTCTAAAGCAGGAGGGTGTTCATGGCCCTTAGCTCCATCAGGGTTCCATGGTCCTGTGTTGTCCAGCACGTGCCACCCTTGTGCTTCATTCCTACTTATGTCTCTCTCTCTTTTTCCCTCCTAGTCTCCTCTCTAGAGAAGAGAAAATCGTCAACAAAAATAACTTTGTTGCCTAATAAGGCTGAGACCGAAACAGAATTGAAGATGAAAGTGTTTTTCTGATCAAATTGAGATGCAGTTCACCTTAGCTCCTTCCACATCTTGTGTGCCATAATGCCTGCTTGGAAGAACTGAAGGAACCTCTTTTTTTGTTATTATTTTTGTTGTGGTTTTTTTTTAAATCACTGTTCTCAGTTCTGTTGTGTCTTCCCCACAGGAAGAGAAGCCCCTTTGGGAGCTGGGCGGACAGACAAACTTTGCTAGGCAAAATGCTCTTCCCCCAAAGGGAAGTTGTGGCTTTTTAAAGTCCAGACTTCTTGATGTAGCAGAATGAACTCCTGTCACAATTATGGAGTCCTGGTGCTAAGCAGCTGTGTGAGTCTTGGGTGTAGAGAGATTATAGAGAAATGGGGTCCCAGCTGAGAAGCAGCCTGTATTAAGCAAGATGAAAGCCATAGCACTGAGGATGCAGCAGAAGGGGAAGATGCTTTCCCCAGGGACAGCTAGAGGAGAGCAGGTGTGTTAGCTCATGCAATTCAGCAGCAGCAAAGTATGGAAGGAAGAAGCCATTTCTCATTTTTACTCTGGGGAGGGAGCCTGAGGTCTGCTCTTGGACCTTTTGGCTTTGCCTTGTCTCAGTGATGACAACACAAAGCCAGTGCCAGGCTTTGCTGGAGACAGAAGAGAAAGACAAGCCAGTCTTTGCATGGGTACTTTGGCAGCACCAGAGCCCCACTTCAGCAGGAGCTTAAGTTCATGTGTGCTGGGGCTGCACCTCACTGTCTTCTACAGTGGGAGCAGCCTCTCCTCTGATACCAGCCCTTCCCCAGGCATGGCCATCCTTGAGGATTTTTAGTGCACAGCAGTCATGTTTTCAGTATGGAGCTATGGCCCTTGTCTCTTGGGAGTTTGTAAGCCCACAGCTGCAATATCTGCTTCTCCTATTCCTGAGGTACAGCCTGTTGCCTTCTCTCCTCCATTACTTGCTCCACTATTCTCATCTTCTCCCTCTGATTTGCCTCTCCCCTCTGGACCCTTGGGCTGGAGAAGAAGGTGTTGCTGGAATAGGAATGCTGGGGCTCTTCTGCAGAGCTCCTGCCCTGCTTGCCTCCTGGACTTACTCACTTCTTTATTCTTAGGAAATTAAATTTAAACCAGACTTCTGTTGTAGTGGGAGGAAGGGGCTTTACAGATGAAATATGTTCTTTATTGTTTCTCTTTCTCAAGAATTGTTTAAACATTTTTTGATTTAAAGCCAAACCAGTCAATGTTTCTGTCTAATTTGTCTGGCTAACCCTGTGTTTATTATCCTTAGGGAGCTAGAGTGCTTGTCATTAAAAATCTTCCTTCTTGTCCCTGGAGGGAGCAGACACTACTAAGCTGGCTTTCACACGGTGATTTTCCAAGGTGGTGGTTTACCCTCTGCTCAGCCTTGCCTATGCTGCCTGCTGGGACCTCTGCAGCCACTTCTGGGTGGGGCAGCCACCCCTCCAGGCAACTGCCACAAGAGGGAAGTCAAATGCATGTGGGTGTGAGAGGTGGTGAGAGAGGCAAAGCGAGAGGCAGGTTTGTGTCAGATCCTTGTTTCCCAGGGCTGGACTCGGAGGTGAGCATTGAGGCTCCTTCATCTTATCTGAACCAGGTTCTGAGATTTGAGAAGGCAAAGGCCAAGAACCTTGTCCTGGCACTGGGCTGGAACTGGCATCAGACTGCCAGAGCCTGATGTCTGTGGGTTGTTGGCAGCCCACAGACAGTGGGCAGTGAATCCTGCTGTCTCTCTTGGACCAAACTGTCCAGTGGACGGAGGGAATGCATCACCAGCCTTTTCCTGCAGCCCTCTTCAGCCTTGTGCTTTTTCATTCCCAAAACCTTTTTTACCTTCAAACTGGTAAAAAGGAGGGCCAGGAAGCAGGTGAAGCAGTGTGTGGCACACCCAAGCCTTGCACTTCTTTCACTTTTCTGTCTATGTCTTGTTGTCTTTCTTTGTGCTTCCCACCTAGAAAGAGATTGTGTGCCCATGCATGGCTTTGGACTGGAAAGTGCCTCTTCCTCCTTTGCCCTGAGTGAATGGGGACGTGGGCTTTGGTGGACCTGCAGCAGGTGAGCTTGCTAAAGCAGAGGGACTAGGGCAGGTTAGACATCTTTGCCCATCTGGGGGTAATGCCACACCCAAGTGACAGAAAGGACACGGTGACTTTGTGCCTGTGGTTGGTATGGAGGATGATGTGCTCAAGCCCGCTCCTTGCTCTTGCTTTCTCTGATCCCTGTGTCCTGCTGAGGTGTTTGCTGTTGTGCTGCCCAGGCCAGCCTGCTCTGTGTCTGTGACACGTAAACAAGGAAACCGAGTTGGGATGGTGGGAGAGTGTCAGAGCAGAATGGCTGTTCATTCCCCTCTGCCTGCCTTGCTGTTTCCTCGTGGGATGGTGTCTCTTCCCCTCCTCAGTATCCTCGGGGCTCTGTCCCTGTGTCCCAGCTCCTGCTGGCAATCTCTGTGGCTGCTATGCCTCTGCACTGTGAAGACACATGTCCAGGGTCACTCCTGGTTCCATTAGTGAACACTGGTGGTGAAGAGGGAAGGGTTGGCTCGTCCGGGCTTCACTGACCTCTAACCTTGCTGAGAAAGGAGGGAAGTGAGTGGGAGAATGGATCCGGTATCCCTCCATCATTGTGTTCTCCCTACCCTCCCTAAACCCCTCCTTTCTGATTTCTGAGACATTGGACAAACTTTCTGAGACATTGGACAAACTCACTCTTGCTATGGAAAGGGAAAGGGAGCTGGAGGGTAAGGGATTGGCAGGAGGGGCTCAGATCCAGCATCAAGAAAGAAGAACTGTTTCTAATGCAATACACTGACATTTTAAAGTTTGTGGGACTACAGGTAATGGATTAAGAAGGGATCTGAAACATTCTGAGACTGAGAATTTGAACCACTGTTTTTTCCTGCCTGTGCGGATGATGATGCAGTATCATCCTGGAGGTGGTCCAGCAGCACTTCTGAGCCTGGGGTCCACCTGGACCTACTGCTGGGTGTTGCTCCTGGAGTGGCTCCAGGACACCCTGCTTTGGAAAAAGAATGCGTGGACTTGCCAAAAACTAAAAAGAAAAGAAAAAACAAGAGCATCTTCAAAGCTCCTTTCAACTCTGTAATTTATAAACAGCAAGTAATAATGAACTTTTTGTAAGGATAAATCAAATGTACATTCTGAAATCATTTTCTCTGTAAATGGTTGGATTTCATTTCACCCTTAAAGGGATGCTTAAAAGGAGGAGATAATAATAAAAATTAAAAAAATTTACAAAGTATGAAAGGAAACCAAGGCATGTGTGTGGCAGCTTTTATTTCTGATCACCCGGCTGAGGGGCTGCTGGAAAATGGAGTGAGGGAGCTTCCTATCTTGGTAGGACACTGTTCCTAAGAACGGAGAGTGAAGGGGAGCCTAGCTGATTTGGGGACTGATTCCTGATTTTGTAGGCCCATGTCAGACCTAATCTGCATATTAGGTGAGTATGAACGTGTAAAGGCACATGAGTGGGGAACGATGGCTGCTGAGTGGCTGGCAGAAGAGCTGGTGGATGTGGGAACCAGCATCATCTCATAAACTGGTCCCTTGACACCATCTTTGCTTCTTTGGATGCATCCATTTTTCTGAGTAAAGCCCTGGAAACCCTGGGGCCCCAAATTAAACCTCTCCCCTGCAGAAGTGCCTCTCTGGTGGCTGACTTTTGGCACGGTGCGTGAGAGAACATGACCACCTTGTTTTGGTTTATTTTTAAACCTGTCTGCTGTAGTTGTGGTTGTTCCCCATTACTTGGTATCAAAGCCTGGTCCTGCTCTGAATCCTCCTAACCATCTGGCCTCTGCAGTGCTTTTGGCAAGGGCCTTTTGCAAGCTCATGTGCCATCTACAGCTATTTAATTTTTTACCTTTTTAAGTGTCTTACGCTTCAGGTTCATTCCTGATTCCATTTAGAGATAGTGACTGTAAGCGTCATAGGTTATTTTCCTCATAATTATTAGCTCCAGTGAATTCCCTCATCTTTCTTTCATCCATACCAGTCTGATGTTTTCAATTCCCCTCTTGTGGAGGGGTCTCATCAAACTAGAGGCTTGTGTTGTGCATTGCTGAATGCAATTCTGCTGCTTCAGTCTCTGGAACAAAGGGTGTGAAAGAAACCTGACACTCAAAATTAACAATTAAAATTTTGTTTAGAATTTTTTAGCATTCGTAGTGATCGCTATATTTTTGTGCCTGAACAAGGGATAATCTAAAAATACCCCATGACTAGCATGCTTGAAATTTCAATTTTTCAAGAGGGGAAGTATAAGCCTATAAGCATAGACCAATGGCAATTTAGTGAGACAGTTCAAGAAATGAGAGTTGACGAGGTCAGAGATTCTCCCACGTTACTTTTCTTGCCTCTAACACAAAACCTTTACTGACATTTCTGTTATTTTAAAAAGTAATGTAAATGGCATTTCTTTTGTTTCTTGTGAGGCTTTAAAAGACCTTTTTCCCTGGAAAGTATGAGTTTCTGCTAAATGCCTCTGTGAGAGAGAGGGGTTGACTCTTGGGCAAACCAGTCTGGGGTGGAGGCTTTCATTTGCAGGAGCAGCGGGGAGCATGTGGCCCCACCACAAGCCCCATATACCATCTCTCAACAAACCAAAAGAGATCTTGGTATGTGCAGCATCCATCCTCGGTCTGGATACGGAGCCTGCAAGCCATCTGAGGCCAAGCACTCCTGCATGTTTTGCGGAATTTCAGTACCTGAGCAGGTGTTAGACGGGGTGATGCAGCATGGAGGAGCTCTGGTGTAACCTGCCTGGAAGTTAATGGTTTCTCCCAGGCTCTTGCTCTTTGTCATGGATGCCTGGGCACGGTGCAACACTGCTCGGTGGGGAGGCTGCGAGGGACCCTCCGTCTCTGGCTCATGGAGACCTGGCTCCTGAGCTGATTCCTGGTTGATGCCTATCAGGTTAGCTGATAAAGGGATGGATATGCAGTTTCCGAACACCAGGGAGCTTGGAAACAAAGTGACTTCATTATAAACTTAAGACACCTTTCAGAAAGCTGGAAAGGGGATACCAGACCCCATTTTGCCAGCTGTTTTTGTTGCTGGGATATGTTTGTTCCCTGTGTAAGGACACATTTTAACGTCCTGCTTAGCAGGGACAGTCAGTTTTTAATTATTAGTCCAATTTTATATTATGTTTCTAAGTCTTGCTGCTTTAGCAGCTCAGCTGGAGAAGCAGCGAGGTCTCAGCTGGCTGGCAGGCAGCCCGTGGAGCAGCCAGGGAGAGTCACCCCAGCCCTGGAGAGCGTCACCAGCAAATGGCTTCATGCTCACGTGCCCACAGCTGCAGGCACTGGCTGCCCTGCTTTCCAGAGCACCGCCACAGAGAGGATTTGGCCACAGCCATGGCAGAAGGGAGGCATGTTCTTGCTTCCTGGCAGTGCCACGTGTTCCTGTGGCTCCTGGGCATGCTGTGCCAAACCTTCACCTGGGAGCGAGCTGTGCAGGGCTTTGCTCTTGCTGCAAAACTGTCCCATCTGGAGAAGGGGCTCCAGGTCACTGAAGTGAGAGGCTGACATAAGGCATATAATCTGTGGATGCTTGGTCGAGGAGCCTGGCTTGGGGCCAGGCTGCTGCAAGCTCTGCCCTTGTAGCTGCAGCAGGGACAAGCACATCAGCAAAAAGGTAAAGAATCAGCCCACTTCAGCTAATGTTTGGGACTGTAAGCATCTCTGAGATCCCCAGACATGAACCTTTACTTGGCACTAAGGAGAATCTGGCAAGCCCAACATTTTCAGCATTTCTGTGTGTGCTTATTTTTTTAAGCAAAGTGAGAAATGAAAATAGTCCTTACTGTCTTTTAAAATATATTATAGCTATGTAAGAATACACATCTTTCAAGGCCATATCTCTCCTCACCCTGCCAAACGAAACACAATATAAAACTCCATTGTTTTATGTTTCCTGTGCCTTACAGCTTGAACCACGGATCCTCTTGGCTGAAGTCCATCCCAGTAACGATTTAATTTGGGAACACACTTCACCTTTCTAAAAATAAGGAAAACTGAGAAGAAGAGCAAATAATCTGTGCTGAATAAAGATCTAAAATTACTTCTCCAGGATCTCAAATTAAAGAAAATATGTTATCCAAGGAATGTATAAAATCAAATAACATAAGCCTGCCTCTATGCAGCAAACTCTTTCCTGGCATTTTAGCCCTGTTCTACAGTCTGGACTTTTTCCAAAGAGAGAGCAACAAACCATCAGTTATATAATTTTTTTCCCCCTCAGACACTTACTAAGAACCAGGCGTACACACAAAAATAAAAGAATGTAGAAAACATCTACCCACTTCTTTTTGCTTCGCAGTGTTTTTAAAGCATTTGTCTCAAACTGTTACCCAGAAGTGAATGTCAGACTACAGCAAAACCAAAACCAGGCAAATGGGACAGAAATAAATCTATCTAAGGGCCCATGACTTAAGGGGGCAAGGTATGCAGTAGGTGCCTTTGCTTAGAAAAAGAAGAGAAGCAGCAGGATACAGCAGTCATGCCCTTCTCAGGTGGTCTGTACGTACATGGGAACAAACCACACCTGATGCTGGAGTCCAGGTAACCCTTACACAAACCAAAATCCCATGTTCACGCTGAGAGGGCCTCATCCCAGCACACAGCATGCGAAGGAGCACAAGAAAGCCTGAGGTCAGCATGTGCAGCTCAGCTCAGGCAGGTGGTACCACCAGCTGCAAGCCCTCTGCTCTCTGCAGACGCTTCCCCTGCAGAAAACAGGGGCTGTTGTAGTGATGCAAGACTGCAAGGACAACAGCACTCACAGAAGCAGGGTCTCTGAATGGCCCTGTAAACCTCCTGCAGCATGCAGCTGGTGCAAAGTGAAAAACGGGGTGGGGGAGGCCAGGGGATGGAATCTTACTAGTCAGAGAATAATGAGAAAAGTCCCCAACAAACCCAGCCACGGGGAAATTTGGTTGAAGAAACATGAGTCATGCTGAGAGTGAAGGTGGGCACAGACCAATTGTAAAAGTACTACAGAAGCAATTTCAATGTGTTAGGTAATAAAACTGAGCCTCCTCAGTGTCCTCCTCACGGGGACAGCAGCCCTGCTTCACACAGGAGACCACTCGCTGCTGACATTTTTTGCAGCCCCCCTCACTGCGGGGATGGAAGTTTGGGGATCTGAAAAGCCCCACTTCGGCCAGAGTGAGGCTGGGACCTTTCCTTTCTTCTCCCTGCCAAAAACATAGCCTGAGCGTGGCTTCCCAGATCGGATATTTACTGTCCCTCCTAAAATGTGGGTCTCGGCTCTAAATCAGGAATGCTCCTTGAAAGGTGGCTGTGTACTAGCGGTCTCTCCTCCCTCACCAGCTGTCGTCCTTCCCACATGCACTCAACATCAAAGCTGCTGGGGCTTCAGGGAACGAAGCCACCTGTGCCACCCTTGCCCCCCGCCCCTCCTGGCTGGTCACAGCTGGAGAGCAGAAGTACAAATGCCATTAATCCTTGCAACTGCACAAGAAAAATAAAGAAATAGGGCTGCAATTAAAGAGAGAGCTGTTGAACGGGGCTGAGACTGCCAAAAGGCCTCCTGCAAGGTCCATTTACTAGAAGATACTAAGGATATTAAGTTCAAGCTCAGATAGCATTGGTGGGTCACTATCCATCTTCCCTCTCACACTTTAGAACTGCTTTCTGGCTCCTCTAAGAGACCAGCCTTCAGCTTCCAAGCACAGTTTGTTTCCCATCCCTGCAGAGCCTCTCCGAGATGTCACTTGCAGCTCTGAGGGTCACATTCACCTCCCTGCTGCCCAGGGAGGGTTTGCTGGCTGGTGGTAGGCAGCACAGGGATGTCTCCCTGGCTGGGAATGGTCCTGCCCTTGCAACATGGGCGGTGAGAAGCCCTGGGCATGGCACTTGGCTGCAAGCCGGGCTCAGGGGCAGCTATTTGCTGCTTTTGGTGGCCACCAAAGCCTGTGGCAGTGGCTGCTTGAGTGGGAGGACTGGCTGCAAGCCTGAGGAGATCAGCAGAGGAGTGGCGGCTCTGGGGACTCCCGAGGAGGCGGCGGACAGAGGGGGATATCTTAGTCTTGTTCCAGGTAACAGCATGGGTTATTGTGCCCTGTCACACTTGCTGCCTTTGATATTTCAAGCTCACTCGGTCATTTCAAGAATCAAAGGTTGTTATTGTTCTCCAGGAGCACAGCAAAGGTGTGCTCCCTCCTCTCTGCCTGCACCTTGCCCCATCAGAGCAAGTAAATTCCCTTTCTTACAGGGACACAGGCTGGAGTCACAGGGGGAACCCCATTCCCAGTGAGTCCATGGGCAAAGAAGCCACCAGGCAACAGGGTTCTGCAGGCATCGGGGCACTGGGGCCGGTATCCTCTCAGGGCAGCACAAGGCTTTGGGGGTGCTGGGTGGGTCCCACCAGCTGTGCGCAGCGGGTCAGCAGAGTTTGGGAAACCCTGGAGACAGGGCGGATCCTGCTTCACTGTCTCAAGGCAGAGTTCAAGTGTACAACCCCCAGCATGTCACCAGAGGTTGGGCACTCGCACGGCAGCTGGGATGGCATCAGTCATGTGCTGCTTGGCCCTGACACTCACCCTCCTCTTTGCAAGAGAGAAGGGACAGGTTGAAGCCCCTGCCCACAAGTGGGCAGCCCAAGTTGGGCAGTGGGCACAGCGAGTGACGTCCCCGCCAGGGCTGGGGCACTTTGGAGACACTGCACAGTGTGGGCGGAGGAGCTCACAACACGCACACGCAGCTGCTGGCGAGGGGCCCGGGAGCTGGCAGCCAGCCTGGGGGGGAAAGAACAGAGAGAAACACAAGAACAGGCACAACCCAAGGGGGCCAGGCTGGGGACAGGGCACTTATGGAGGTGGAGTCCTTGGCTGCCACGGCAGGAGGGCAGCAGGGAAGTCCATCGCTACTCAGCCTGACCCGGCAGATCCCATTGGTAGTGCACCAGGAGTTTGCCCCATGTGGCTGCTCAAGTTTTATGCAGACTTGGGAGTTTTGGGGACTGGGCTTATCAGCACACCTGCCCAGGGGTGACAGAGCCCTCTTGTGAGGAGGGAAGTATTTCTGAGGATTAACAACCCAAGGAGGAGGCAGGAAGCCAGCAGGAAGGTTCAAAGATCGATTTTCATTCTGGCAGCGGGTTAAGAGTAGGGAATATGAATGCTGCCTCCGAGGTCTTGGATAGCCCAGTATATGAACTGATGATCTGGAAACAAAGATGAGCAATATACCGAACATTTTTAAAAGATGACTCAAAGCTATTGACTCTGGAGGAGATCAAAAAGGACCGAGTAAAATGCAAATGTGGCAAATGGGCAACACCACATATTTGCCAAGGACCAACTGAGTATGTGCAAGGTCAGAAGACGGAAAACGAATTGCACGTTAAGAATTACAAAGCTCCAGATGTTCTCTAGCAACTCAAGAAAGAACATGGATGTCACACAGCCTCTGGCTCTGAGAGTAGCTGCAGGTTAAAAAAAAGCGCACACAAAATATTAGCATGCAGAAGGAAGAAGGAGAGAATAATATGGAAAATATGATAATGCTATTATGTAAATCACTAGCGCGGCCTCTCTGGGAATACTGTCTGCAGTTCAAGTAAGCCCTTCTCAGAAAGGGCTGATTAGGGGCATGGCAAATTCGCTCACAGAGAGATCAAAACGATTGGGGTTGTTTATCTCAGAAAGGAAATGAACAAGAAGAGATTGGCACAGAGTGAGCCAGTCCGGAGCTTCTGTTTTTCTTCCTGTTCAGTTCTATCACTGTCATATCTGGTGTCACTGAGAAGTGTGTGAAGTGATGTGGCTCTCCTCTGTCACACACCATTTGCTCTTTCTCTCACCCTCCCCTCCAGGGGAGGCCCAGCACTTTATGTTTTCTGTTTAGATAGGACCTGAGGAGGAGGGGATGGCTAAGGAGAAATATATATGCCCCAGAGTAGGCATATAGTAGAGATGGTGAGAATGGAAAAGTGGGATTTGTATCTGGGCAGAGGAGCAAAAGGTTCTGGCTTTGGGTGTCTCCTTCCATCAGCTCAAGCAGACCCCAGAGAGGCTGCCAGCTATGGCCCTTCTCCTAGAGCCTTGAGGCTTCCAGACCAGGCCCTGGTCTCTTGGGGGTTCCGTGGAGATAAAGATAAGGAGCTTGAATTTGATAAGTTAGTCTGTAAAAAGCATCCCAGAAGTGCCTTGAGATCAGCACTGACCTGACCCTTCTCTCTGCCAGGGGAGGTTCAGGTTGGACATTAGGAGGAATTTCCTCACAGAAAGGGTGATTAGACATTGGAATGGGCTGCCCAGGGAGGTGGTGGCGTCACCGTCCCTGGAGGTGTTTAAAGAAAGACTGGACGTGGCACTCGGTGCCGTGGTCTGGTTGACATGGCGGTGTCCGGTCAGAGGCTGGACTCCAAGATCTCAGACGTCTTCTCCGAGCTGCCGGAATCCGTGATTCCGTGACGTGGCGCACCGCAGACGCGTTCTCTGCCGGGGCCGGCAGCCCAGCGCGCTGTGCCGCAGCACACGGAGCCGCGGCTGCCGGCGGCACCTTCCCGGGGCCGGGAGCATCCCGGGCTCCCAGGCGGGGCGGGCGCGGGCAGCCCCT
>VZTE01001811.1:1902228-1922238 GCA_013397775.1 Eulacestoma nigropectus
CGCGGGGCTGCAGCGGCCCCCGCGCCCGCCCGGGCCGTTACCCCGCGCCGTTGGACCGGCGGCCCCGGCGCCCAGCGGCGCCCGCCGCGTCCCTCGGGAAGGGAAGAGCTGACCCGGATCCCGCCCTCGGTCACTCCTCTGCAGGTCGCCCGCCCGCGCCGCACACTTGTCCCCCATGGCCGCGTGGTCCCGGGAGGCGGTGCTGACTCTGTACCGGGCTCTGCTGCGCCGCGGCCGCGGCCTGCGCTACACCGACCGGGATTTCTACCTCGCCTCCATCCGCCGCGAGTTCCGCCGGAACCAGGGGCTGCAGCGGCTGGAGGACAAGGAAAGGCAGCTGGAGAAGGGGCAGGCTTTCCTGCAAAGCGGGCTCGGGGGCCTGGTTTAGAGATTCCCTGTAGCTCCCACTTACCTCCGTCTTCTTTCCAAAATCCCCTCGCCAACCAGAAGAGATGATTAACACTCACTACCCACCACTTTCTTGAAGAAGTCCTGAAGGTGCTTCCACAGGCGCACCAGGAGGGCTCTCCTGTTCTCTTCACAAATGCATTAGGTCACAGGTAGGTCATTTGCAATGATATAACCGCGTTCTTTGTGCTGCTGTTACAGTGAGCTTTGCAAAAGTGCAGGGTTTTTCCTGCTTGGGGATGACAAGTGAATGTATTCTTGGTTCATCCAGGCAGGAACGTTCCCC
Source organism: Eulacestoma nigropectus (assembly GCA_013397775.1). Taxonomy (NCBI): domain Eukaryota; kingdom Metazoa; phylum Chordata; class Aves; order Passeriformes; genus Eulacestoma; species Eulacestoma nigropectus. Next base: position 1,902,923 of record VZTE01001811.1, read on the forward strand.
CTGGCTTGGCTTTAGAAAAAACAAAGGGCAGTTTTAAACCACCACAGGCAGGCAGGCAGGCTCAGAACCTTGGACATTGACTCAGAAAACAGACCTCAAGTGGAAGAGTGGAAGAGTTTCTTGGTGTTTTCATGTAGGTTCACTGGGGGATCCACCTATGGGTGCCATGGTGGTAAGGTGTGTTTTACAGCATCACAGAATCATTTAGGTTGGAAAAGACCTCTGAGATCACTGAGTTCTATCTTTGACTGATGACCACCTTGTAACTAGACCATGGCACTGAATATCACGTCCAGGTTAAACACGCCTAGGGATGGTGACTCCATCACCTCCTTGGGCAGCCCATTCCAATGTCTAATCACCCTTTCTGTGAGGAAATTCCTGCTGATGTCCAGCCTGAGCCTTCCCTAGCACAGCTTAAGGCCATGTTGGCCAGAGAGACTCTTTACATTTAAATCTCATTGTCAGGTTAAATGGAAATTGGAGGACACAAAAGTACACATGTAAGAAAATATTCATGTCAGTGTTCTACATGGTTTGTCCGAGAGTCAAACCCACCAGCCTCGAGGGCAGGAATAAACATCGCATGAAGGCAAGGGAGCTGTTCCCTTTATGATGTGTTGCGGTTTCTGCTCTTGATCCTTGGGTGTCTTTGAAGTATCTGGGATTGGACACTGTTCAGAAATTAATCTGGGAGTGGAAACTCTGAGACTGCCTGTCAGTTCTTGGGGAAGGTGCTGCTTTGTTCCAGACAAACAGTTGACCAACCCTGTAGTGCCTTGTCTGTGAGCAAAATTACACTTGTTACATTAGAAATTAGAAAATAAATTGGCTGTGCTTTGGTTGAGAAGCACAAATTAAAATAAAAATACCTGAATGGTTATAGGGTTTTGCTTAATATGCGGGATTTTATTGCAGAATATTGCGGAAGTAAATTCTGCTTTCTTTCGTTAAACCTATTCATTTATTAGAAAGCTCACATCAAATCTGGATGTGTGCGTTGCTTGGTCGGTACTGTCCTGGCCCTGCTGAGAACAAGCAGCTCTTTGAGGGAACACAATTGAAGAGGCTGCAGGGCTGGGTGGTCCCTTCCTGTGGTGAGACCCCGGGAGCAGTGGGTGTGGGGCGTGGGAGAAGGGGGTGAGCCGTCAGGGCCATGTGTTTTGGGCCGCGCGTGTAACGCTCCCGCCCCTTGCAGGTAAGATGGCAGGCGCTGGGCAGCGCAAAGGGAAGAAGGATGACAACGGCATCGGCACAGCCATCGACTTTGTGCTGTCCAACGCGCGGCTGGTGCTGGGCGTGGGGGGCGCCGCCATGCTGGGCATCGCCACGCTGGCCGTCAAACGGGTGAGTGCCGGGGCCGCGGCTGGCACCGGGCACGGCTGCAGGAGGGGTCGGGGGGCAGCAAAAAGAGCCGGGGTACTGACGATGGCCCGGGTAAAACGCGAGCGTCGGGCCCTCGGTCACTCAAACTGCTCTTGGTTTAGATGTACGACCGGGCAATCAGTGCTCCCAGCAGCCCCACTCGCTTGAGCCAGTCGGGAAAGAGAAGCTGGGAAGAGCCAAACTGGCTGGGCTCCTCCTCACGCCTGCTGACCCACGACATGAAGACCAGCCTCAGCCGCTCTCTGCAGACCCTTCCCAGTGATCCTTCAGCTGCAGACACAGGTAAGGCACGGTCATCCTCCTGCGTCACAGAGTCATCTGGGCCTATAAACCCTGTATTTGTTTAAAGGAATGCAGGGAAAGAAATACTCTGTCTGGCCCAGGATTTTTTGTTTTTCTTTAAGCAGGTCCACTAGTAACCTCAAGAATCAGATCTGACATTGGGAACTAGTCAATGATAGTCATGTATTTGCACTCTTCATTCTTCTCATGACTTCATGGTGTTAAGCTTTATTCTCTCTCATTTTTTCTCTTTCAATCTGAATATCTAATCTTTCCTGATAGAAAGCTATTCCATTCCTTTCAAGTACTTTGTTGCCTTTCTTTGGGTCATTCCAGTTTGCTTGCATCTTTTTAAGGGGGGAGTATTCAAGTTGTGAATGTACTAGCAATTTATAACAATTTATATTTCCTGTATTATTTCTGCCATTTTCCAAATAATTTCTGGATTGATGTTTCCCTGTTTAGTGCTGCTTATCAATGAGTTGGTCTTCATCAGTCTGTAGAAAGTGTTCTGTAGTTTTCTTTGAGTGGGATAATCAGTAATTGAGAATACAGCCATGTTTTGTTATGTGTGTTTGGTTCTATTTTCTCATTGGTTTTACTTTCTATCCTTGCTCACTGACTTCAGGAGATTTACACTTGGAGATTTAAACTAAAAATCAGAATCAAGCTATTAACTTGATTTCCAGATTTTTTAAAAGGAAGTTATCTTTGGGATGGCAATAGGTTTTCTGCTGAGGAAACATTAAAAAACTAGACAGCTGTCTTAAATGGGGTCTAGATCATTTGACTGGAGTCCCCAAGCATATGGACTGAGTAATAAAAACATTGATGATGTGTCTTAAATTCTTCAATTAGAATTAAATTAACACTCAATATGGAAAAATAATTTTTTCATAAATAGGCAATGAAATCAAGTTCCCTATGGTTTTGTGCATTATTTCCTTTACACAAAAAAAGCTCAAATCTGTCCAAAAGAACCCAGTGGGACAAGTGACAGCAGCTGCTGAGGCTGGGCTAGATGGATCTGTGTGCATCTTGGTCAGCCATTCTTCATGTGCCGTGTGGCCAAATGCCCCTTGCCAAACAAATCTGCAACAGCCAATTGCTTTAATGGGGCCACTGACTTGGGGCTTTCTCCTGCACCCCTTAGGTATCACAGCCCTTCCAGAGATCTCTTAGGTCTGTAATTGCCCTTTAATTCTCATTGTTAACTTCTGAAATTCTTGGTCCATTTTAAGAGAAATCTGAAACGGATGGGAAGCATTGACTTACTTCTTTGGGAAACCAGTCAGAAAAAAAGGTGCTCGGAGAATCTGTGCAGGCCAGACATTGTTTAGTAACACAGATGGCAATGTGAACTTTATGTTGTTGCATTGTGCCTCAGAGTAGGCTCTCTGGTCTTTGTCCAGTGAAGTTTTAATGGGGGTATCACTGGAGCTATGATGTCCTGAGCTGGGACAGCCCCGGCATCTGTCAGCTCACCATCCTGATAACTGTGTTGATCAGACTCCCAACAACTATTTCATTCCCAGGTAGCACAATCTTCCCTGATCCCATATGCTAGTCAGGACTGGGTTTCGCTGGTAATTTGTAAAAATCTGTTTCAATGTTAAAAACTCAAAAAGATCGTGCTGGTTGTTCAAAAGTGTTTTATTCACTGGTCTGGCATCACACTGAAAGCTTTTGAACTGGTAACAGCACTGAATTTTTGATGAAATTGACCTGAGATACTGCCCACGTAGCCATTAAAATTACATCCTTGTACACAATATTAGTCTGGCTAAATTTCAAATCTAGTAACTTGTTTTAATCCATTCTGATGCTCATAGCAGTATGTTTTGAAGTTCCTCAGCACGCCCCTTTGGAGAGGTACCTGTGTAAAGCCTGCAAAATGTCTGCTGAGAGCTTTTTGAGACCTAGGAGACCGCAGTTCCGCGCTGCAGATTCTGTTCTGCGGAACGCTTCACAGCAAAATCAGCTGCAACCTCAACAGTTTTCCTTCTGTCTTGCAGACTTTTTTCGACCCACAAAGCCCAAACCATCTGCCAAGAGGAGTCAAGTGGAGCTGAAGAAGTCCCGCCTTCGTCTGTCCCTGCAGGAGAAGCTGTTCGCGTACTACCGGCGGCGGGTGGCGATCCCGGCGGACGAGCAGGCTCGGGCCAAGCAGGCGGCCGTGGATATCTGCACGGAGCTGCGCAGCTTCCTGCGTGCCAAGCTGCCGGATATGCCCCTGCGGGACATGTACCTCAGCGGCAGCCTCTACGATGACCTGCAGGTAACTCCTGGGGACATCATGGCTCTTTATTCAGGAGGCTGACCAGGCAGGGGATTTCAGGCTTCCCTGCTGAAGTTGGCACTGCTGGCTCAGCACAGCATTCCTTAGTAATAAGGCCTGTGGTGTTGCCTTTCCCACTGTGGAGCCAGGCCTTGATTTCTGCAGTGCTGTTTGAAAAGGCATGACCAGGCTGCTCTGTCATTGCCTGCAAAGCCTTTGCTTTTTGCTGTTTTATTTCTCCAAAATATCTCAGTCCTTTTTTCCTTCCCCGCTGTCTCTCCTTTTAGTTGTGTTTTTCTTGCTGTTTCTCTGGTAGACATCTGTTTTCTCTCCGTCCCTCTATATCCATCCAAATACAGGATATTCCTTTAGAACTCCTGTATATTCATGTAGGTCTTTCCTACTCTTTATTTTTTTTTTAATGCACAACAGACCTGGATTGGACAGCAGTCCCTGCTGCAATATCTCCCTGATGGCAAGATGCCCATGGCTATAGTGAGTGATTCAGAGGCACACTTCTTTGTTTGAGTCACAGCTCTGGAGTGGAGCATGGAGTGTCCGGTGAAACTTAGACCTGGGGTCTTAATCACATTAGTGAAAAGGGATCTTTAATGACCTTTTTCCAAGCAATGTAGCAGACCAGGTGAGGGCAGTATACCTAGCTGTAGCATGGGATTATTAAACCACGGCAACGGAAGCTTGTCTAGAAACTTAATACTCTGTCTCCTGTTTAAATTGTCACGTGGTGTTGCTGTGCCCTAGCCCAGCTGCCTCTCAAAACCAAGGAGCAGACTTAGGGCAATATGAGGCAGAATGATTCATCTATATGCAGTCCATGTCAGGTCTCTAAACAGTACATACCATGTAAGCACTAGCTTCGGCTGTACCTTGGAATTATCCCACTGATGGCTGAAAATAGTCCTTCACGATGCCTTTTAACAAAGGGAGGCTGGGAATCCCACGCAGAGAGGAGAGTGAGACAGCTAAATCCTTATTCCAGGTTCCTTTGGACAGAAGGCTATTTAAAGGTGGTGAATAAAATGCATGTGGAGAGGGAAAGCTTGTTCTTACCAACTTTTCTCTCTTGTGAAAGGTAGTGACAGCTGACCACATCCAGCTCATTGTACCTCTGATGCTGGAGCAGAACCTGTGGTCGTGTATCCCCGGGGAGGACACTATCATGAACATTCCTGGCTTCTACTTGGTGCGTCGAGAAAACCCAGAGTACTTTCCTCGCGGGAGCAGCTACTGGGACCGCTGCGTGGTGGGAGGTTACCTTTCCCCCAAAACTGTAGCAGACACCTTTGAGAAAGTTGTAGCTGGCTCCATCAACTGGCCAGCAATTGGGAGTCTCTTGGACTATGTGATCCGTCCAGCAGCTCCCCCAGCAGATTTGACACTGGAAGTCCAGTACGATGCAGATCGGCATCTTTTTATTGACTTTCTGCCATCCCTGACACTGGGTGACATCGTCCTCGTTGCCAAACCTCACCGATTGGCCCGGAATGACAACTTGTGGCGACTGAGCCTGCGGCCAGCGGAAACGGCTCGCCTCCGCGCCCTGGACCAGGGGGATTCTGGCTGCCGCTGCTTGTGCCTCAAGATCTTCAAAGCAGTGTGCAAGTTAAACCCAGCTCTGGGACACCTCACTGCCAGCCAGCTCACCAATGTCATCCTGCACCTCTCCCAGGAGGAGTCCGACTGGTCCCAGGACATGCTGGCTGATCGCTTCTTGCAGGCACTGAAGGGGCTGATCAGCTACTTGGAGGCAGGTGTCCTCCCTAGTGCCCTGAACCCCAAGGTGAACTTGTTTTCAGAGCTCACCCCCGAAGAAGTGGATGAGTTGGGCTACACCCTCTACAGCTCTCTGTCGGAGCCAGAGGTCTTGCTGCAGACGTAATGGGGCCTTACCTAAGGAAGTGTTGATAGGGTTTAGCCAAACGCAGACTTTGACTACTGCGCATTATGTCTCCTCCACTTCTCCTTGTCTCCCTCTCTCTCTTCACCACTCCCCACTTTTGGTTCATTATTCCGGCGTGGAGTTGATGCTCCCACTGAATTTCTTGGTGCTACTGGTCCATTTCCACCATCTCTGCCCCAACAGGTACCTATTGGCTAGGGAAGAGAGGCTAAAACTGCAGCTCTGAGATCTTCACATAAACTCTGCTGAGTTTAAGTGTCTACCAAAAAAATAAACCAAACTATGCACTTCTTTCTTCTGTAGTACACTTACTGCAGCAAGCCCATTTTGGTCTGAAGAAGGTGGAACTGGGCTGGTAAATCCAGTGATGATTTTAGCAGACTTGCACTGAGGTTGTTTAATTTCCTCCAGCCTGACTTTGCCCCCTGTTTCTTTTTCTCTGCTGTCCCACACTGTCTCACTTTCCTGTTTTTTTATGTCCCTTTGGCCCGGTCATGCAGGGCAGACTGAGTGAGATATTTTGGATAGGGTTCTTTTTGTATTTCTGAGTGGATAATGATTACACTGGCAATATTTAGGGCTGTAGAGCTTGAAATTGGAGAATTCCCACAGCTCCGGCTCCTACGGAGCCTTCTCATCCTTTGCAAGCTGGGTTCGGGATTAAGGGCCAAGATTTGTCCAATCTGCTGCAACACAACCTCCTGTATGGGCAATTCTTGTTGAAGCTGTCACAGGGGAGGAAGGAACCTTTATGGTCTGGCTGTGTGATGAGGCTAAAGGAGCAGAGCTTGCTGTTCCTGTCTAGCCAGATCTGCTGGGAATAGCCTTGGGAGTGGAGAACAAGGCAGCTCTTTAGTTGTCTCTGGCCTAGAGGAAGAGAGGGTGATTATAGGGGAGGGGTGGGAGACACACATGGGAATGGAGATTTTTTTTTTCATCTTTTCCCCAAGAGCTTATGGCTGTTCTGGTGTACTTGAGGTGGAAACAAGACTGCATGCCTCAAAGGGCTTTGGAACAAGCACACACAAGCCAGATTCTCACCAGCTCTAAGGCTGTTAAGGTGATAGAACTGAACTGGTGTCATCTGCAAGGGTCTGTCCTATACACTGGTATTATGGTACATATACAGAGCTGGCATTTAGGGATATATTAGCTTTGCCATCTGCTCTGTGTGCTTTAGTCTCCTCCCCAGAGCTGAGGCTGTCCACCTCCTTCCTCATTCCCATGTGCTGACTTTCCAGTGCTCCCAGTTTACAAATACTCATAGAAAGCTGGTGGGGGCACACCTTCCCATTCCGCTTGTTTGGACCCGTTGGCAGTGCAGTTCTGCCCACTCCTGTCTATGGCTGGTCTCAGGCTGTAGACTCTTTATACTCTGCATTAAGCCATCTGCTGTTCAAGAAGTGGGAGAGAAGGTGTCCCCCTGAGTCTGGGGCTCTGTGTGTATCTCAAAAGACCAGCATAGCTATTGTTACAGAACCATATTTGCTTTTTCCCAGCTTTTGCAGCTTTTTTCCGCCTTGCTGTCCAGCCTCCTTAGCCAGTGGAGAGGAGTACTGCAGCAGCAGGGTTTGGAGGGAGCAGGAATCATTTCTCCTTTTCTCCTCCCTTCTTCTCAGGACTTCCCCTGTGTTTGACAGAGGAGTTTGAAGGTGAATTTCAGGAGTGGAACCACGAAGGGAAGTCTTTCACCTTGGGTTCTTTTTAGGGGCAGTGCTGGTGAGATGGAGGAGGGAGCATCTTTCTTGGACAATCCGTCCATTTTAGCCAATGTGTCAGATAGCATTCTGTATACAGTGATAATGCAACATTGCATTTTAAATTATTTAATCCTTAGGGTACTGGTATTTTCTAGACTGCCAGATGTGTACTTTGAAGTTTGTGTGTGTATATAAAGTCTCTAGTCTATCAAAGTTTAACAGGAATCCCATTTGTATGACTTTGTGTTTTGTAAGTTTTGCAGCAGTCAGTGTTGGTCAGCTGTTGATTGCTCTTCACTCTGGTTCCCAGATTTTTTCCCCTCTTCCTTCCCTTGCCCCCCACTGCCTTTCTGATGTCAGCCTTCCTACCCCAAAAGCAGAAAAATGAGACTTGGAGCCTATAGGCTATTGGGGGAAATTCCCCTTGTTTTTAATTACTTGAAGGTCAACAAAAATATTAAAATATCTGGGTTGTCAGGAGTTCCCCCAAAGCTCATTTCTTCAGTATGATGTCACCCCTCACTTGGTGCTGACTCCAGTACCGTGGTCTTCACATTTTAACAGCAATGTGGTTGGAAATGATTAAAACTCTAGATATTAAAAAAAGGTGAGATAGAAACAGGAGGAAGCCACTGTCTGAGCTGACTTGAGAACAGTTGAGAGAGATACACATATCTGTATATATATATACATAATTTTCTACATGAATGCTTTTACTTCTTCCTGGCAACCTAATGAATTAATATTTTATGGCCATTTTTTGCTGCTATTGAGCTCAGTTTGTGTATCAAATGGAGACTGAAGCTGCCTTTTTGCCTTTTCTGTAGACTCTGCTCCACTTCACTTGTATCAACCACCTCCATCATTTCTTCCCTTCAGTTTTGCCCTCCTCTGAGCTAGCCAGAAGCCTGTTCTCAGGAGGCAAATGATCACTTCCTACAGGCAGCCACCACAGCAGGCAATAGCTGCCCTGGCAGTGGCAGCCTTGACAAAGGCCAAAGATGTGATGGGTCACAGAGACACTGCAACTAGGAATATTTTAAGAGCAGGGTCAGGTATAAGGGGCAATAGAAGCAGGGAAGAAGGTGTAGGGTAAGTATGCAGGAACCTTCCAGAAATGCTGCACCCAGCCTGTGGGTGAAACAGAATGTTGCAGAGTCTTTCAAACTGGCACCTTTCAGTATTAAATGCAGTACACGTGTTGATGTACAGCCTGGAGGGCTGCCTTACCTATAGGTAGGCTTCTTCCTGGTCCAATCTGTAACACAGAGCAGGAGAACCTAAAGCTGAATGTGAAAAGGGCAGCTCCCGGCCACCTTCCTGGCAGAGCGGCTCAGAGACAGATTGATTGTAAGAGGCCCAGGGCATGTGTTGGGCTGGTGGCTGCCTCAGCTCCAAGAATGTCTCTGTGTGTTCTGCTGTAGCTTAGCTCACACAAGCTTCCCATGAGATTGTCGTCTTATTCCCTGTAACCACAGGGTGAGGACCAACTTGCTCAGCTGTGGGTTTCACTGCTGCTGAGCTCCTCTGCTAATCTTTCAAGTCAGATGGATGTCTTTTCCCATGTTTAAAAGCAATTATGGAAACACGAGGCTGCTTTCTGCCCCCTGGCAAGCTGCCATCAGGGCCCTCATTCTTAGCATGTGGGCATGCAATGAGAAGTGAAGAGATGATGCCCCATCTCTCCCAGGCCTGGAGGCTGTGGATTTGCAAAGGGGAAAGTCCAAGTGCATGATCTGTGACAGAGTGTGTGGAATTCTGAAATAAAATGACTTTCCACAATAACCTGGTTGTCTCTGGCATGTTTATAAACAAAGGAACATCTCTCTCTGCTTTCATCTCGGTGCATCACCTTCATGCTGATACAATTCTGCACCACACCAGTGCCTGGGGACTGACATGCCCCTTGCTGATTCACTTGCTTTCCCTTTGCAGCTCTGGGCACTCAGCACTTTGCAGCTTGTCTCGAGGGAGCAATCAGCTCGGCGCAGCAGCGTCCTGGCTCCTAGCAGCTTTCACATCAGTCACAAGATGATGCGTAATTGTGGCGCTGAGCCTCCCATCCTCTCCGATAGCCCGCGTGCCCGGACAGGCACCTGCTTTTCATGTGGCTCCCCAGACTTCAGACGCTTCCGTGCCTCTGGAATATTAAACTTTCCTGGGCAAGCTCCCCCACCCTTGTTCAGTCACACCTTGGTTTTTGTGTTCCAGGCCTCTCCCCTCCCAAATGCACTCCTCTTAACCAGGCATCAGCTTTGAGGCAGCGAGGAAGCTGCTTTGCCAGGGGCCCATGTCTGGTGTTGTCCTGAAGTTCTTTGCAGTAAGACCCACTTTTATGTGCCTGCTTGGGAAGGTGGAGAAGAAATGCTGGATGTCAAAGCCTGAAGTCGTGCTGCTTTTGATGGGTCCCAGGCTCCTTAATTCTTGGAAGACATGCTACAGTGGCAACATTGTCCTGTAAGACTTTCGTAATGAAGACTCTGTAATTAACTATTTTGGAGGGCATTTTATGATACAAAGGGAGTCTACATCTCCAACTTTTTTTTTTCTAATACCCCTTGCCTGCATTTTTTTCCTTTAATCTGTCCTGTGGTAGAAACAGATCAGATGAGATCAAGCACATTTCATGCCATACAGAGTCTTACAGGAACAGCTAAAAGAAGCTGCTCTGCGAAATCTGTGACAGGTATTACCCCCTCAAGTTAAAGCCCCTGGAATGCCTAGAGCCTGCAATACATGGTTAATATATGCAGTGGTTTGCACCTTTGCATAAAAGCTCTCCTGGCATGAATAGGGAGGAAAGATCAAAAGTTAAGTGTCTGTTTAATGTAAAGAAGAAATAATTGAGGGGAGTGATGATAATTATTTCAAGTATGGAAGAAGTTGCTACAAAGAAAAAGAGCACAAGTAGTTCTCCAGGCTGCAAAGACTCAGAATCTCTTTTGTTCTTAGCCTAAGGAACAAACAGCTTAGGAGGAAAGTGAATTTTGGAAAAAGCAAAATATTTCACCCGCTTTGTTGTATAACCACAGTCCTGTCCTGGATATTAATGTAGCTGAGTTTACATTTTACTTATTTCTTTTTGTATCTCTTAATTTTAAAAATAAATACATTCTTATAATAATAAGAATTCCAGCCTATTTTGTAGCTAATCTTAAACTGGGGAAGAAAGGATGACTGAACCCCAAATTTGAGATGATCATGTTGAACTGTTGAACTGCATTAATAATGTTTCTTTTTTTATTCCCAAATACTTAGTTGCATCCATGGGTTTTTAAGGTTTATTTTAATATTCTAATCTTTAGAAAAGCTGCAGGCAGATGCTGCTTTTTAAATTTAGTCTCATGGAAGGAAAAAAAGAAGAGCCTCTTCCAAATTTTAGTTTCACAGAAAAAAAGAGGAGCCTCTTCCAAATGAGGAATTTGTCTTCCAGATAAGATAAAATATGTTTGCTCACTACCTGGGCTATTCAATGGTTCCAGCATGGCTCATTGAATCTGGGACTGGATGTTGAAATGTTGGGCTTTGCCCACAGATGCAGCAAGCAAGAAATAGGAGATTCTACCTCCTACCAGTGAAACCCAGTATTGGCTTCCAGCCCTAGGAGAACTGCTGTGGTCCAGACATTCAGGGAACTTTTTGAGATATCTGGATTTTATCTTCTTTATCCTTGTCAGGCCGAGTTACTATCTGAGTTTATGATCTGAGAGATTCAAAGAATATCCTCCCACTCAGTTTTATTCTTTTTTCTCTCTCTCTCTTTTTTTTTTTTTAAGATCCAACACCTTCTTAGAATAGCTCTCATTGAATAAATGTGTCCCCTACACAATCAAGTATAAAATTTTTACTAGCATACTCTGAGAAGGACAGCATTATTCACAAGTCAAGGACCCAGAAATGTGGTGGTGAGCAGGCCTCAATATTCCTTTCTTTACAGTATGTGATCCTGTGGAATAATCTTGCAAACAATATGGCAAAAGAGGGTGGTAAGAGCAATGGGTAAGGCAGGGAAGATCTGAAACCATTCTGTAGATAGGAAACGTTCTTAGGATTTTACAAACAGCAAAGAGAGCAGGACACAGTTTGGCTCAAGGAACTCAAACTTCTCATGATTTTAAGGTTTCCTAAGTACTCATGCAGAAGTCAGTTCTGAACAAAATCACATTAAACACACTAAAAGTCGGATTGATTTTTATTTTGCTGCCCTGGTTCAATTTCCCTGGCTCCTGTGGCTAAGTAGCTCTTTGATCTGTCTATTAACACTCAGTGCTAAGCTTCTCAGGGGAAATATATATATAAATTCTAACCACATTCTTCATGAAAAGCCTTCTCCATACAAATAATAGGTAAAAGTTGCTCACTTGTGTTTTTTGTTTTGTTTAGAATTTTCTTCTGTTAGGCAACAATTCCCTGGCTTCAGTGCAATCCCACCCTTCCCCTTCCTCTCTCTGTGGCAGAATTGTCACTGTTCTACAGAAGCACAGGGGCTATACTGTCCCATAAGACATCCCACTACCATGATCCCAGTCCTGTAAAACCCTCTTGTCTCATTCTGCTCAGCATTGCAAAGGACAGACCTCAGAGGCAACAGACTTGAGGGCATAGATGGCAAATGATGGACTGTGTTGGCTCTTTACGTCTCCCACAACAGGCATTACTTCAAAACTCGTAGTGCCCTAGCAGGCTCCTTACCTCCCTTGAAAGGCAAGAAGCAATTGTCCCTGGAAGCAGTATGGCAGAATGACATTTTTGCCTTCAGATTCTTGAATTTATTTATCACAGGGGGCCTTGGAGACAGGAAGTACCACCACTTACATGGATAATAAGATGTGAATCATGTTCAGCTGCTGCTTGTTTGCAGCAGCAGCGAGGCGCTGTCAGAGGGCCCGAGGTGCACTGGAGCCAAGGTAGTACAAGGCGCAGCAGTCCCAGAGGCTGCAGAGCTGCAGCTCCCATGGCGCTTGTTAGAGAGCACGCTGGGACCCAGCTCCCTGGCATTCACTGGGAGGGTGGTTTTTGCTGAGGCGAGGACGTGACCAAGGCACAAACCTTCTCTTTTCCAAATCACTGCCTGTGGTCGTGAGAGAGACAGTAGTAGAAAGCATCTAGTCCAGTTCCTTTTCTTGAACAAGGAGCAATGAGCTTATGTTTTGGGTTAGGAACCTTTCTCCTCTCTCTTTTTTTTTTTTTTTTTTTTAGTTTTGTAGGTTTTTTTTCTTTTTCTATGTAAAATAAGAAAATGAATAAAGAATGATGCATCTTCAGTCTATCACTTTGCACTGCAAAGGAGGATGTTTGGTGTCACCAGCAGACTGGTGACTCCCCAGCTTTGTGCCCTAGGACAGACTTAGCCTTTTGTGAGCCTGCCCTGCCTAGGGGGGACCTGTATTTCTGGTAAGTGCTCAGCATCCAAATATGCCTTACTGAGCCTGCAGGACTGAGGTGAATGGCTCAAATGTTACCTTCCTGAATAGCATGAGCAGTGCCTCAACCCCAGAGGAGATGTCTCCTCTTGAAGCCAGGACAAGGCCTCAAAAAAGTCTCACCCTCTGAGTGCCAAAAGAGCAGGCCAGCTGTACCTCCCCAACAGAGCTGGGCTGCTGTGGCTGGTTCCTGACAGACCTGGGTTTAGTCTCAGACCAGTTCTCTCAGCAGTCAAGCACAGAAACCTCCTCCCATTAAGAGAACTGCAAACCTCCCTCACCAAGCACCACAGCAAGGGCAGTAAGAGGGCAGGTGGGTTGAGAAGCCACAGCACCTACTCAATGTGATACTTCGGCTCCAAAATCTTCTTGGGGGGCTATTATCCAGTCTGCCCATGGCCAGTCCACCTGTAACACACCTGAGGAGGCTCTACTGAGGCTGATGCCTTAGGTTTTAACTTCCATATTTTTCAAATCCTGTAATGCTTAGTGTATAACTCTGAAGTGTCTTGTAGCCTGCTAACTTCTGCTCTCTCATGCCCGCTAGACATAACAAAGCCTCTCCAAGCCTGCTCTCCAAGGACACCCAGACTGTCCTAGGGCAAAAAATCTGTAAACCAACATCTTAGAAAGGGGGGGGTAAGCTTGGAGAAATTGCATTTAACTGGAGACTTAACCCTGATATGCAAATGAACCAAACTTATAAAAGTGTGAAGAACTCGTGACTCGGGGTCCATCCTGGGTGTAGCCTCTGGCCTGCCCAGGGTGTACCTTTGAAGGCCCTTCAAATAAATACCTACCTTTATTCCCTTATTCCTGTCTAGTCTCTGCTTTTAGGTGGCCCCTCAGGCATCAAGGCCACCCGTCAGTCCATGTACAAGTGCAGCAAGCAGAACAGGCTCAAAGTCTTTCTGACATAATTTTCCAAATCCCCTAACACAGAGACTTTAGGAGGGAAAATGACATTCCTTCAGGAAAAAGCTATAAACTCAATGGTATCACAATTGTGTCAACATCCACCAGGAACTTTTCTTTCCTCCTTTGTAAACAAGTAGATATTAAAACAGTACAAAGTCTGCTGGTAGATCACTGAGCAGCTGCTGCCTATGGAGAGTGGAAAATTATTACTGAATAATGGCTTCAGCGTTCCTCCCCAGGGACCTGGGCAGCTACAGCCTCAACAGTGACATCCTCAAATGAGTTTCAGAGCTTCATCTGAACTACTTGTTGTGTCAGTGTTCTTGCGGAAGCTGCCTGCCAGCACCAGAATTAAAGAGATCTCATACATGCCCAAAAGATCCCTAGAACTCTGTTTTATTTCACTTACAGGGTACACCTGTGTACAGTCTCTCTTCCTGGCCTCATCAAAACACTCTGAAGTGACATGAAGTGAAAAACAAATCCCTCAAAGGAGCACACAGAGCACAGCCTGGTATTATCCTTTCACTGTGTGCCCCCCCTCACTGAACAGAGAGGCTGAAATAAGCTCAAATAACCGTCCCACCTGCGTCAGCCAAAGCTGCCGGTTTAGGCGCCAGGTTCAGGATGCAGTGTAATTGCTGCTGGGCTGCTACAGCAAGGGGTCCTCATGCTGACCAGTCTAAGGGCCACTGAGACACTGAAAGAGAGATCCACTAAAGTGATGATGGGCTGTTAACTCACCCACCGGCGTCTGGGCCGAGATGCTGCAGTCTCATAATCTGTACCTACTTGTCCGGCCTCAGCTCTTGCTAACTTCACACTGCTAAAAAAAAGCAATGTGCATTGTTACTCTCCTCTTCATCCTTTTGCAGAATGGCATAAGACACCTGGCACGTGTGACTCCAGCAGATGCTGGTAATGTACAGGTACATACATTTTGATACACACGGAGCACACAGTCTGCAGAGGGGTCACATCAACTACAGGCCCATGAGGAACAATAGTTGACATGAAATACGTTTCTGTTCTTTTATTGCTTGGATAACTGGAAGGCTTTTGTTTGTGTGCTAAACTGAGCCCACATGTGCTAATGCACATGAAGGATTATTCTTGATCCTCAAGTCCTTTCATCATAATAAAACGAGGCCGGACAATGAGACAACTAAAAATACCCCCACAATGGTCTGAACAAAAGTCAGCACCCCCTCCTCTCCCTCCTTCACACATATTTTTTGCTAAACTTCATTTTCAGCCAGTTGTAGCTTTGCTTAGGAAAATCATGCTTGAGCAAGTTACAACTCACCTCCCTCTTACCAGATTTGCACAATGTTTTTACTTGTGGCAGCTGGCCACAGCCTGGCTGATTCTGAGTAACTAAGCCTCTGGAGACACGTATTTTGTGAGCTATCAGCATGTGCTTGGCATGCCCACATTTGTTCAGTAAGAAAAATGTAGGTGGACAACCAGGGTTGTTTCCATAACTGTCTGAAATAATTGAACTGCAAGTTGCAAATGTAAATTGCAGATTTAATCCTCTTTTTTATTAGTCTCATTTCTAATGTCAGGGATATTTACATAGCAGGATGGAAACAGAAGACAGTGAGGGGGTGGGTAAGTAATGAATGATTTATTAGAGATTCCATTTGGTGTACTAGTCCAAAACAAACGAGGCAGAGCATATGGATAACTTATTTTCTGTTTGTATGTAATAAAAGATGGATGCTAATACCTCCCAGCCTGATCTTTAATCATATACATTTGCTTTTCAAAGTAGTTTTTAAATGGAACATCTATAAAGCAATCCCTAAAGAGCTTAAAATGAGAATCTCACAGAAAAGATCTTTCAGATATCTGTTTGTACCACACGAGGAGAGAAGCAAGCGAGCACTGTGAATTAGTGTGTGCCATAGAGGTTGTAGGTGATTCTCCCTCGAAATTGCTCAAAATGTCTCTCTGCTTTGCCTCACTCCTCCCTTGTGTTTTCCCTCAGCACTCTGTCTCCAGGAAAAATTCCTGCTGGTCTCTGGAAATGCTTTGTTCATTGAAGTGCGGGGTAAGGCTTCCTGTCCCTCCTGATGGAAGGTTCAAAGGACTCAAGTTATCCCTCACAAGAATCCCCTTGGGGACTTGCCCTCACACTCACCCTTCTGCAAAGCAGGCAATGCCTCCTCCTCCCCAGCCACTCCAGCAGTGCCCAGGGCCGGCAAAAAGCCCATGTGCTCCTTCTCCAGGGCACTGACGCTCAGTGGGGGCCCAAAGCTGCCAGCCCAGTGCCACCATGGCCATCATGCATTCTCCCAATGCAGTGTCAGCCCACCTTCCCCCTGACCTTTCCCCTTTTCCCAGCACTCTGGAGAAGAGCAAACATCTCTGTTACTTTTGCTGGTTCCCCTCCTGGCCCCAGCAATACCCACTCCTCCCACCCTCCTTGCTCCCCTGCTACAGAGGCCCACGAGTTTCCCTGCCACTGACAGTCCCTGAGAGCATCCTATGCAGCCGGTCTAGACTGTGTGAGGGGATGTTACTATGGAAACATTTACGTCCTCACGGTCTTTGGTGTGCTTGCTAACAGCGTTCAGCATGTTTGTCTCCTGTATTCTTGCCGGTGGAAGAAAAAAACCTCTTTTCCTTTGCAATGTTTACTTTAAAAAGAAAAAAAAAAGAAATATATTATTAAAGCACATATATTAACTTTCCATCTTAAGGAAGGAGGAGGGTGAATGGAGGAGTATTACTTTTTCACCTCCTGGTGATGCTGTTTGGCTGGAGGTGGCTCTCTGCAGTGCTGGATTTATCAGGGCACTTCATTGCTTCCCAGCCAGGCCTTTGGCCTCTATCCTGCAGCGAGCTCTGGAAGAGCAGCTTCTTTCTCCTACAGCTGGCTCCTTGCTTCAGTGTCAGGATGGATCTTACTGTTTTTTAGACACTTTTGAGTAAGTAGAGAGTAGCTAATAGTCCTCTGCTTAGAAAATACTTGCAATTTTTTTTGTACAAAAATTCCCAGAAATTGTTATTTGCGCTTAAAGAACTGTCTTCTACCTTGGTCAAAAACTCTAGCCACAGTGGAGACATCTCTGACATAATATCTGCAAAAGAAGAAAGATAATTTATGAAGGAATTGGGGTTGTACCTCATGAAATGATTTAACAACAGATATTCTGCAGTCCTGCAGGAAACAGGGGAAAATATGCTTTTCTCTAAATGGCTGGCTTCTGGCTACTTGATTTCACATTCTGGACTGGAGATTGTTACAGAAAATCTGTCTGGAACTCATAATACAGACAAAATTCCACCTCAGTTCACACACAAAAGGGAAAGCAGGCAGCTAGGAAACAGGCAGATCTGGGTTAAGCTCCTCATTGCATACTTTTTTTTGCTTACGTGATTCTTGCGCACACATTCCCACAGTCCTTTCAGAGAAATCTATAATTATCTTTTCATGATGGAGGATTGGGTGTACAAATATTGGGTGCATTTCTGTTTATTTAGCTGCTATTATGGTCGTACAATTGCCCTTTTCGCTTAAAGGAGGGGAAAGCAGGCACGGCAGTGGATGT
Source organism: Eulacestoma nigropectus (assembly GCA_013397775.1). Taxonomy (NCBI): domain Eukaryota; kingdom Metazoa; phylum Chordata; class Aves; order Passeriformes; genus Eulacestoma; species Eulacestoma nigropectus. Next base: position 1,920,391 of record VZTE01001811.1, read on the forward strand.
GAGAGCTCTCCCTCAGCCAGTGAGGACACGGCAGTGCTGTCCACCCATCCACACAGCCAATCACCCACTTGGCTTCTTTAAAAGCTGCTGCATCCTCTCAATTTTCCTTTGAAGCAAGATCTGCCTCCTCTGTAGTGTATTTATCAGAATAGTTATCTCAGACTGCTCAAATGCTGCTGTGGTGTTTTTTGCCATTGGAGGACATTTCTCTGTGCCTCCTCTATTTTAATGAGTCATTTCAAATTCCGTGCTAAGAAAGAAAGAAAAAAAGGAAGAAAAGAAAGAAAGAACCAAACCGAACCAAAATAAAGTAGCAACAAACCAACAATGAAGGAAAATTGCCCTTTTTAATTTAGCAGCCAGTGTTCATGTTACAGATGTGGAGTGACATATTCTGCTTTGTAGCGACAATGCTAAGACCAGACTGCTAAAAGCAGAAATTGGGTCACACCTTATCCTTGCAAATTATCAGTCAGGTTGTTTAAGACATTCCAGGCAGTTAGACCTGAGTAAATTCAGTGAAGGCTATGGCTTTACACAAATACTACTGAGGTCTGAACTGGAAAATAGTGGAGTGCTTTGCAGAAGTAGCTGAGAGCAAGTGGAGCTGCAGGATGATGATGTTGGAACAAGCAAGGTTCCACCACAGCTCTCAGAGCTGATGGTGCTGTGAGGCTGGCAATGTGGAAAATCAACCTTTTGAAGCTGGATAACTCTGACACAGTGAAGGAGGACACAGGTATTGAAACTCCCAGCTCACTGGAGCTGTCCAGTGCTTGTGTGACCAGACAGAAATGATGATGAAGGAACTGAAGCCAGCAGAAAACTGTTGACCCCTGTGAGTTTCCTGCTGTGAGCTGTCTCAGTGGGGGCCAGGCCAGCTGGTGGAACTGTGTAGCAGGAACAGGGTGGGGGAAGAGGCCTAACTTCTTTCCTAGAAGCAAGTTGCTTTGGATCAGATAAAACGTGAAACCGCACTTTGAAAGGTGTCCAAGGTGACACTGCCCTTTATGGCCGCGAGGCTCTATAGGTGATCCATTAATGCTCCCACCAGTCGAATGGTATCTGCACAGAGAACAGAGAAGCAATTCCATCAGCATGAAACTGAATGGCAGAAGAAGACATTCTCATACCTCAGCTGTGGAATAACCAACTTCATTTTCAGCCCTTGCATGGGTTAAATGCACTAGCTAGACTGATGCTCTCGGCTGCCCCGCGGCGCGGCTCTGCAGCCGGGCTCCTCAGAAGCCTCTCTGCGCCGGTGCGGCGCCATGGCCGCTGCGAGGCTGGCAGGCTTTGGGCAATGCCCTCCTGCATGCACACACACAGCCCCGGAGAGCCCGTAATCTTCGCGCTACATGTGTGGGGCAGGCCGGGAGGGAAGGCAGCGGGTTATCTAAGGGAACAGGAGGCCATGGCTGGCTGCCGCCGCCTCAGGGGCGCCACGCCAGCGCCTCAGCCTGGGCCGCAGCCCCCAGCTCCCGCCTGACCTCAGCGGGGCTTTGTGTGGGGAACAAAAGGGGCCGCTGGAAATCAAAGTGGGGAGCACACACTGCTTCGAGAGGGGTATGTCAGGGAAAACACAGGGCTGCCATGGGCGGGCACCACTTCCCTGCCTGGCTGCTCCTTCTCGACCCACTCCCGGCTTCTCTCCCTTCCCCCCCCCCNTCCTCCGGGCCCTGGCCAATGAGAGCTCACGGGGCACGGGAACGACTCGCCCGTAGCCAATGAGCGCCGCCCTTCCCACGTGGCCAGCTGCGTGACGTCTTCCGCGCGAGCTCCGCGTCTTTGTTGGCGGGTAAAATTCCCCCCCCACCGCTCCCCGCGGGGGGGGGGGGGGGGGGGGGC